>NDGM011186876.1:0-11850 GCA_002564305.1 Octomys mimax
ATATATATATATATATATATATATATATATATATTGATCACACATACACAGCAAGCACAAACTGAAATGAAATTTATGTTATGGAACAAATGCAAAACAGTTTTACGAAGTCTGATATGGAAGCACTAGATATATAAAACAATGAGACTCTGAACTATGCATTGGAAATTTATGGCAAAAATATAATCATGTCCCACGGCACATTGCTCTGAGATTAAAATTTAAAATTTAGTTGCCTTCCTCCCCAGTCTCATTCTGTAGGCACAGACATTACCTGAGGCAGCAGCAGATGCTTAGAAGTTAAGTCAAAGCTATATAGTCCCATCACTTTCCTAGCAGGTACTCACAGGAGACTGGCTTTGAAGCTCAGTACTACACTAATGGAATGAGCTTTTGAGCTCTTGCACAGTGATGGAACTTCTTAAAGAAAAAATATAGCTCAACTGTCCCCACAGTAAAATGCTATGGATATACTAGATCTTTGTCGTTCAACTGATAGTTTTAAAAAGTTTCACTCAATAATTCTTAATACAAAACTACATTACACATGTCCTTAGAGCCTAAACATTGGATGATTTCAATCAAGATACCTCAAGTAGAGTGCTCTAGGACAGATATTGCATCAAGTAGAGATTTATGGAAAATGAATCAGTTCTCAGATTTGTAAAGCTAGAGCCCTTCATCAAACAATTACATTGTGAGTAAGCAGAAACAAGATTTGAAACCAACCAAAGGAATACGGTTTGTGAACAATGAAAGTCTGAACATTGTCGTAGGAATATCAACAGAAACTCAGCTGGATGTACAAATTTTAATAGAGTGACAGAGTCTGAAAGAGAGATGGTGCCTGATAAGCGATTCAAGGAGAAATGAGTTTGAATGTAAAGTGGGGAGTAGGGAGACAATGACCTATGTAAAGGCACTAGAAAGAGAAACAACTGAGTGTGAATGCTGCACTGAAAAACCAGCGATGCTGGTGAAATTAGCTAGGACCTGAGAAAAGAAAAGTTCTGAATAAAAGACCAAATTTAATGCAGCAGGCAACAGAGTAGAATCACGGTATCTGTACACTTGATCATAAATCTCAGAAGATTCTTAAACTTAGTTCTTAGTAGGAAAGATAACACTTATGAATCTTGAAAACTAGAATAAAATAAAGTGGAAATAATCTTCAAATAACAATTATTTCTGGCACTAGACCTAGAGTTTTGATATTGCCTACAGATGTAGTAGGACTTAACATGCTTCACTGGCTCCCAAATAATTCACCGGGTGGGTCATTCTTGTCCCAGCTCTTACCTACATCACTTGGATAAGATTACATTTCTTAACTAAAGAAAGTCTTAATATGTGTTGAGTCTGCTAGCATTCATTACTACAAATAAATCCTGAACCTTATAATTGTGCAAAAGAAAAATACTTATTATTCCTACATCTATGTTTCCTCTCTTTCTCTAAATTTCTATTATAAACAACAATAAAATGATCATATAATTCACATTTTCAAAAGATTAAAGGACTCATTTAGAAGAACAGGAGAAAGTTCTAGAAGGAAGTGGTGTCTTCACACATTTAGGAAAGAAAATAAATATTTCAAAAGAAAGACAACAATTAATAAGTTAAATTAGTTATTCTCAGAAATCTATGACAGTATATGTCAAGAAGAATGAATGATTAAATAAAATTAGTGAAATCATTTTGAACGAAAAACTACCACATTTTACCAATGAATCATGTATTCTAGTATTGTTTGCTAACATCATTTATTAATGTTTGTCTGTGATCTTTATACCCTTGGAGACTCAAGAAGCTATGGTATAGGCAAATGTGATAGTGCATACCTGTAATCCAAAGTGAGTCTGCACTAAAAAGTGAGATCCTATCTCAAAAACAAAACAAAACAAAACAAAAAAACCCTTCAAAATTATACTAGGGTGAACTGATTTTTAAGTACACAGAACATAGTCAAAACATACTTCTGAATGTAAACAATTCAGCAATTGTTTAGTTTTAGCAAAGCTAAAATAAATTGGGCAAATATCAAATATGATTGGCAATCTAAAATAGGAACAACTATCATTTACAAATGACTCATTGGTGAACTATTTTTTTGTAAATTTGCAATGTTAGCTTTTAGAATGATTTTAGTGACTAAGACATTGTCCATAGAAGCTTCCTATTGTTGTGACATTAGTATTGTGTAAAATAATTTCAGATCTGCCTGTTAAATACCATGTTTACATGAGAAACGTAGGTTTATATAAAATGCCAAAGCTCTGCATTTCATATTGAGGATATAATTTTAAATTATAACATAAATGAATCCTATCTAACCTGTATTTTATTCAACTAGGAGGTCAGAATATTTTTCTCCTTAGGGAATTTTTTGAACTGGTAACAATATTATTGAAATTATGTCTTATATTTAAACGGTCACCTTCTAAATTTTAAATTCTATAACACAGTGAGTATCTTGAAAATACCTCAGTTCTATAGGCTTCTTCATTCACTCCTCCTTTCTCCTTTTGCCTTTTTGTTTTTTCTACTGCATTGGGTAAAATTAGTGAGTTTTTTTCTTTTGTGTTAAGCTAGCTGCCTTTTGGTTTTACTTTTGGTCTGAAAGCCTTCATAGTCATGTAAACTAATGCAGAAACCCTTATAATTTAAAAGTCTTGAAAGAGTTAATGCAGCCTCCAAAAGAACTTGCTTTATATGCAGTGATAAACCCATGCTCTGGCATGCAATAGTTAGTAAAAGCTGTTTGCTTTACAAGGACGAATTTAAAATTCTAGCAACTTAAATAATTTTGTGAATTTCAGATCAAAGCCTATGTATGTATGCTAGTATTCTTAATCCTTACAAAGGATATTTTCCATATGCTTTTATAGGCTTGGCATAAACTAACCGCCTCTGATAGCACTGCTATTTTGATGACATGGATGAGTAATTCTAAGACTCAAGCCCTCCTCCTAGCAAACAGGTAATCCGTAAGGAAGGTCAATAAAATCATACCCATTAAACCAAACTCTGTAAGATGCAAGCAAGATAGTCTTATTAGTGCTTTTTTTTCATGTCTGCTGTCAAATTTCTTTGGGGAAGTATATCTATTTACCAATTTAAATTCTTTGTTCGTCTTCTTTATAGTGCTTCTTGTTTTCACTTGTTAAAAACAAGTGAGCGGAATTGGTATCAATTTTAGTGTTCTGGGAAAACAGTTAATTCAGAGACTGCTAATCCTCTTCTGCTTATTATTTAGCAATCAGCACTTGTCAATAAGATATGACAGTCTCAGAAGATAGATTTTTTAAAGAAAGAATTTAATATTCTAATGATATTCTAAGCTCCAAGCGATATTTAATAAATTCAAATAAATTAACTTTAGAGAGAGCTAAAATTTTGTTTGTTATTTTAAATAGATGCACATGCTTCCAAATGAACAGATGGGCACCCTGCACAGATCAATATTTTCAAAATATAATATTTCAAAGAAAAAATTAGTGCAAACTATTTTTAAAGATTAAAGCAATGAGAAATATATAAACATAATTCTTTATAAATTATTCTTTTTGTATAAATTATTCTTGCAAAATAACTTATAATACAAAATTTAGATATAAATTAAAACTAAATGTTATCCATGTGAATATGCACATAGGTATGCTTCAGTACAAACCCATAACTCATAATATAAATATATTTTTATAATTTTCAGGAAAAATCCTTCATGTAAGATGACAGAGTTTTAATAAAACTAATAATAATTCTCAAGCATAATTATGATGCTTAAGGTGGATCAGCAATGAGATTTGCTTGAGAACCAACCGATGGATTAGTAGAGAACACATCTGCGTGCATCTAGGTAGCCCTTATAGGCACAGGCGAGCTGAATGCTGGTAAGAGGGTGAACAGCACGAGCTGGGCCCATATGGTTTCTGTTAGGTACAGTGACTTCATTGTAAATAGCATGTTTGTTGGACTGGCAAAAAGTTGTTTATATTTGACTTTGTCTTGAGACTTTATGGTAGACCTCTATTATATTAGGTGCATTTTTGGTGGAGGAAATTTTAAGGCAGCCCAATGTTCAGGCCATGATATGGGTAGGCTGGCTAGTGTTAGACATACTTATCATGAGAACTGCAAGAAAAAAGCAAAGCAGAAAAACATAAAAAAAAATGTGAATTTTGGCACCAAAGTAACCATGTGTAGCTCTGAAAACAAAGGAGATATGGTTCATGAAGAAATTTAATACCATTATGAGGAAATTAAATTTTGCACAGGGACAAGGAGACAGATGGCTTCTGGGCATTTAAGGTAACAGCATGTCATCACCCATAGCAGGTTCAACAATGGAAAAGTGTTAACTTTTCACTTCAGGAGAAAAACCTTGGGATCCCTAATACAGAAGGGCCTCCTCCTGAATTGGTAGCAGAGGTTCATTTTACTGTGGTCTGCCATCCAGAAACTCAGAAACTTCTAAATTCATGGTGCAGGGACGCTTGACAACTATGCTCATTAGCAGCATACTTTGGCATTATATACATGCTACTGCTTTTACAAGTACACAGAGTGCAAGGCTTTGGGGGTCAGGGAGGCTTCCGATCTCATTCAAAGAAAGACCTGAGAGGTTAAGTAAGGAGCCCATGAGAGGGCAGTGTATAAAGCTGTGGGAAATGATATCACAGTGCAGTCAAGACCACAGGAATTTGGAGAGGTCATAATGCAGAATATCTGGTGAGAAAAGCTGGATGTGATGAGCAGACCAAGCTCAACAAAAAGGTTACCAATATCAAGGATGTAAAGGTAGGATCGATCATTCATGTCTTTTAGAACTCACTACAATCTGCCTGGACATTAAACATGAAATTATAAAACCTATTATTTGTCATGCTGGATTTCAGTCTTGTTTTGCTTATTTAATCTTTCTTATATTTATAGTAGTTGATGGCTAACAGTTTGACTTAAGTATCAGAAGACATTTTAACTTGGACATTTCACCAGTGTTGGGGCTGTTAAGGCTTTCAGGAAGACAGTGATGTGATTTTGTTTTGCCATGGTATTGTTGTATTATGTTACCCAGAAGTATGACCTTTTCTCATTTGGAGATTAAATATGGTTTAAAGAGAAGTGTTTGTGTATAAAATTGATAAACATTAGGATGCTGTGGTTGAGGTGAACTGCCAACATGCTTTACATGGGGGCCACAAGGGACTAGTAAAATACGTAGGAAAATCTGTGTCTGTACAGGTCCAGGGTGGTGAGCTTGGACTCCTTGGCAGCACTGCTTCCTCCTTGTTTGCCTGCCACCACAAAAAGCAGCTTTGTTGTGACATATCTTCCTGCCATGATATTCTTGCCTTCTGATTAGTTTTTAACCAGTTCATGGATTGAACTCTGTAACTGTGAGTCAAATAAACCTCTTTTTCCTCCGGTTTCAGGAGGTCAGATTATTTGTTCCAGGAAATAACCGATTCAGTAACTAGAAAAGATACAGGAAGTTTGAACCCTAGTATTCTAGGCCTCTGTCTCATGAAGTGAAGAAAACCAATGACCAGGTTGCACATGCAATCACTATTACATGTACAATTATCATAATATAAAAAATGTTAATATCACAGAGAAGATAATTGACATCTCAAATGAAGGCAGTTTTTGGAATTACTTCCCTAAAATTGTGCTGTTCTTAGTACTTGTAAAGGTTCTGTAAATCTATTGGAAACTGACATTTTTGTCCTGTATGATGGGGTCATCCCAAGAATGAAAAGTTCAGCAAATCAATGCATTCAATATTCATGTTCTATAGTAAATATACAGAAATGTTTTTCTGTAATGGATGTTACTGGCAATGACAAGCCATTTTTCTAATGGCTTTAATATTTTGCAATCATTAAAACAAACTGAAATAATAAGAAATGGTGAAAAATTCACAGAAGAGAAGTCCAGAAAGCTCACAGAAAAATAGCATATGTGGGCCTTTGCGGCTCTTGCTATGTAAATTAAACCGGTGGTCAAAAAAGTCAATGGAGAAGGCTATTTCAGGGTCACAGCAAAGGTAATAGTATTTCCAAAAATATTAAAATGATTCCATATATAATGAAGTATATTTCCAAGAGGGTATTTATTTATTTATTTATTTATTTATTTATTTATTTTGGTGGAATCGGGGATTGAACTCAGGCCCTTGCACTTGCCAGGCAAGTGCTTATTCTACTGAGCTATCTCCCTGGCTCCAAGAGGGTATTTATAATGATATAAAAAAGACTTAATCTAGAGTACTTTTCTGTAATTTAATTAATAGCTATATCCAAAGCAAAGAACACATAACAAAATGAAAGTACATTCTCAATGAATGAGTGATGGCAACAGAGGCGCATATATGAACAAAAAAGATTCATTTGTAGGCTTGAAATCTAAACTGAATCTAACACAAATTCATATCAATAACACAAGAAGGATTCATTAAAATAATTCTTCATAATTTAGGAATGCTAAATTATATATTTGAGTTTTTCCTTTGGATGTATTCATGCTGAATCTTAGGAATAAGTGAAGTACTGTTTTTTTTGGCTGTTTTATAATTTTTACAGTCACTTACTTAAAAATGATGCAAGATGAAGTACTCTTGTATGTTCATACCTCCTATAATTTGGTACATCTACTTTTTTAGGCATAGAAAAAGTATTTTAAATTCTAAGATGCCAAATTTTCTTTCAAGAAAATCTCTTTAAAACTGTTTATGAAAATGACAGTGATCTTCTAACTAAACACTAAAACTCCCTTACAAATATAATTACATGAGCCAGTTGGAGAGTGTGGAAACTTACTGGACACACAATTTAATCACAAAAATCTCAGCTCAAAGGAAAGAACAATTTTAATCTGAGTGCTACTCTAACATTTAATTTGTAGGTGATTTTATGCATTAGCTGCAGATGAATTCATTTCTTAACCTAGAACCCCTAATTAAAATGCAAGGTCCACCTAGAAAGGGGACATTTGAGTTAGCAAGTATCTACTAAAGTGTTTAATGTTCATTCACTGAACTGTTAAAGATAATTATGATCACAAAGGAAACATACATAGTTAGCTATAGTTCTTCTTCTTATTTTGGTCTTTCCAAGACAGGGTCTCACTATGCTGTTCAGGCTGGCTTTGAGTTCACTTTGCAGCCCAGGGTGGCCTCAAATGCACAGACCCCCTCTTGCCTCAGCCTTCTGAGTGCTTGGACGATAGCCCTGTACCACCGCACTAAGCCAAGAAAGGCTTTTTATTAAAAAAAAAAAAAAGACGGGGGGAGTTGAACTCAGGACCTTTCACTTGCCAGGTAGGTACTGTGCCACTGAGTTATATATCCCCAGACCTGTAGTAACTATTATTGCAAAATAAGCAGAAATTACCAGTTTAGGAATACTTGATGAATGGATACTAATCTAGTTAGGCTTCTTTTCTTATGGAATATAATTATTTATCATTTAAAACAAGTATATATGCATATAATTTTATAAAAATTTTCCTAAAACCTAAATTATCAGATTAAGTATTTATTAAAAGAAAGAAAACTGTTTAACTGTATGTTACTTATTAATAAACTTATTATCTATAAATCACAATGGTTGCAAATGGGAAATTAGGTCTGAGGTCTCCTACAAATACCCCAAATTATAAATGCTCAATCCCTTGGATAAAACTGGTTATTTTTTGCATACAACTATCACATATCTTTCTGTTTACTTTATATAATTATTATATTACTTATAATACTAATAGAATATAAATATTATGCAATTTTTGGACATAGTGTATCGTTAGGTAATAATGACAAGAAAAACTCTGCAAAAGTTCAGAGTCACTTTCCTTGGAATATTTTGATCTGATGTTGGTTGAAGCCTTGGTTGCAGAACTCACAGATGTAAAGAACTATCTGTATCTGTGTAAATCATCTATTTTTGAGATATTCATGTAAAGGAAATATAAAAATACTCTTGGGGCTGGCCAAATAGCTCAACAGATTAAAGCCCTTGCAAGCAGTCACAGGGCCCGAGGGTTCAATCCCTGGGCCTGCTGTGCCAGCCCCAGCCCTACAATTGAGACTGGGCATGGTGGCATGTGCCTGTAATCCCAGCTCTTGGGAGGCTGTAAACAAGTAGATCACTACAAGTCGATCTAGTAGTGAGACCTTGAACACCTTGTAGACCCTTCCCTAAGATACAAAAAAACCCCCTCTTATTCTGATTATGACTGCACAAATAGTCATATTTTATGTGATAAGTATATAATAATAATTATATGTAAAAATTAGACAAAGTTTATATTCAGTACATCTTAAGAATTTACAAATTGAAGTTTTATTAAAGCATATATATATATATATATATATATATTAGTAAAAAGTATTTGCAAACTTCACTATGTTGATTATCTTGTTAAGTGAGAAAAAAATGAGTTTGGATATGAAAAGATAATTTAAAATTTATCACAAATTTATTACCAAAGAAATTTAACTAAAAGGTCAGCATGTAATACTTATGCATGTACCCTTTAAATACATGACAAAAATTGCTATTCTACATGGAAATGAATGGAAATAGTTTGATGTAAAGTCAAAAATCTAGAACTTTTTAGTGGATAAAGAAAGTACTCAGTGAAGGCTAATGCACTTAACACCAGACAGCTTCTGGTTCCCCTGCTGCTCAGTGGCAACTGAGCTCACTCGGTGTTTCCAGTGGGTGAGCAGCCACAGCCCTCCGTGCAAGTGGGTACAGGCACCAGTGCGGCTGGGGCACACTCGAGCAGAAGGTCAGGGCAGAAATGTATTTGAAAATATATGGAATGATGCATGGAACTTGATGTTCCAAATGCTCAAGTTGTTTTTGGTATAAATATGACTCTTAAATTTCTCTTTTACAGAATTAGAAAAACAAAACCTTTTCAAATGATTGAAATTTAATCAATATAAAATCACAGATATATAAGGATAACAAAGACTTTACATAGATTAGACAAATATGGGTGTGAGTGTTCACAAGGCAAAAATCACAAGACAACTTTTCTTACTCAACGCTGTCTGCTTAAAGCTTTTGCTTATATTTGCTTTCCAATTTCCATTCATTTTCATACAGGAAATAAAACAACCTCTTTTCTTTTTTTCTGGCATGAGTAAAACAACACATATAAATATAGCACTGATTCTTAGATTGCTAAAATCTACATATGTATTTTTCAAGCACAGAAGCATCCTGATATGAGCATTTTTTTCAATGGGTTGAGATTTCCTTGTGTAGAGATCAAAGGATGCAGAAACCAACCAAATCTCTTTCATGCTTTCAAATGATTCAGAGACTTTGTTATATAAATACAGACTCTGAAAAGTATGATGTGGTAAGTTATCATTTCACCTGAGATACAGGTCTTTTCTCCCGCTTTTCACTTAATTCATTAATTTCAAATGATAAAGTGTTTTCCAAATTATCTAAATCACATCAAGAGAATACTGAAAGATTAGGACATATTTAAAAAGTGTATTAATTCTGAAGATTTTAATAAGGTGTTATGCCAGCAACTTCAAATTTTCATTCGGCCTGGCCTTTAGTAATTTATATTAAAGTGACATAAAATTCTAGAAAGTAATGGATAAAGCAGCCTTCAAGATATTTCTTCAAAATAAAATCCATCCTATACAACATGTAATTACATGCCCTAAAGAAATAGAGGTCTTTGGGAATCCAGTTTCTCAGACAAACGAGATTTTTTTTCATCTCTTAATAGTAAAGCAGCTTGCTCTACACATCCTACAGGAAAAGAAAACAATCCAACTCCCCTGCTGTGGACCAGCCCATGCTTTCCTTCAAATTTTTCATACACCTTTTCCTAAAGTGCAATTAGTACAGTGATCGACTTTCTTGATATGAAATCCCAGGGAAACAATCCCCTTAACATCATTTAAGAATAATTAACATGGAAACTCTGATTTAAATCAATAGTTAAGAGTCTAAGGTCAGCACCTTCCACTACACAACTATTCCTGAAATACTAATAGCACCAATATGGAAGTAACAGAGAATATTAGTTATCATTTTCCCTTTAAAGAACAAAGTCTACACTTGTGCATGACATGACAAATGTATAGTCTCACGAATGCCGTTATCTAACAAGTAAAATTCGGACCACAAAGAAGAAAGCTAGCAGATGAAGAAATTGCTCACCTGTTGGTAGCAGATCAACAGACTGAAGTCTAGTTGTGATGGTGTGTAGGGTGAGGATAGCAAAGGAAAGCAAAGTCGGGAATGCTTGAAAAATAAAATATTTTTAGTTAACAAATAGAAAAGCCAAGTGGTAAAAAATGGCCAATTGAATCATGAATCCTTATCTATTGATTTTAATTTCACATAAAAATCCCCTACATTGTTAAGTCTCTGAAAGATACAGCTACCAACATTTTCCACATACATGTGACTTAATCTTAGTGGAAAGAAAAATTAATATTCAGGAATATTTCAGTTCAAATGAGATGGAAACAGAATAAGTGAGTATATTAATCCCTGTCTATGAGAAAAATAATCTCATGATGATGAAGTTTTCATTTATGTAAATTAAGATACACAGTGCTCTACACTCTGAGGAGACATACACAAGCAGGCCACCACAATGAAAGTCAGAAACAGTCAATTCTATAACATTCCCAGAGAGTGAGAAAACATTTGCTACATCTTAATGTCAGTTATACACCATGTGTTTTCTGGAATTCAAATAACAGACTAAATGTACTTCAGTGCTTTAATCAATCACATAATATTTAAAAGTATATTCACTGTAATAATGGATGTGTGTGTGTGTGTGCATACTTGTACCTCCCACATTTGTATTTTTTCAGCAACTTCTATTGCTTACCTAACATGAAGCCTTTATGTAATTCAAAATTAAGGAAATGCAGTTATTTTCTCTTTTGCTTTTAATAAGCATCCAACCTAAGAATACAATGTATGTGTATAACTGATCTACATCTTAAACGAAAGAAAAAGCAGAAAGGAAATTTTCCAGTGTATGAGTGTCGCTGAAATGTGCAGCGAATATCAGAAATCAATAGTTGTCGGAAAGTCCTATTGGTGAGCAAAAGTAACTCCTGTTTTCGGCAGTCTCAATTTCTGAGTCTGAGGCTGATTTCGCATTTGTTGCTTGCCCTCCTCCATTAAGCAAGATGCCAATGGAAAATAGAGCAGATCATAACAAGGACCTCAACTATCGTTCTCATGGTTGTCCCTCAGAGTTTTTAATTTTTTTTTTTCTTTTTCCCCCATGGCTGCATGTTTAATTTGTAACTCTCGCTCCTATTCTTTTTTGAAAAAATTAATTGGTACATTTTAGGCATAGACAATGGTAGTGTTCTTCACAGAGAATCTATACCTGTGTGCTATATATCTTACTTCTTTTTCCTCCTTCTGAGGCCCTCTCTTCGGCCTTTCTTCTCCTCCTTATTTATAAAGCTCTGTTCCCATGTTTTCTTTCTGTTCTCCTTTTTCCCTCATTCTTTCCTCCAGTGCCTCCTCCTGCTATTAAAGCAGACTTACGCAAGAGAGGGGAGCGCCTGAAATTAGTCTCCAGCTGGATTAAATTATCGCTTCTTGTACTGAACATAAAAAGGAGAGCACAGGATACACTAAATATTTTCTTTTTACTGTGTTCTGCTTAAGATTTAAAACAGTTTTTACCCTAAACATATGAGGGAAGGTTTTAGTGTATATGTCCTCAATTTATTCTTATTTTATTTTATTTTTTTTAAACATTTATTTATTCATCTATTTATTTAGAGAGACAGAGAGAGACAGAGAGAGAGAGAGAGAGAGAGAGAGAGAGAGA
>NDGM011186878.1:0-13732 GCA_002564305.1 Octomys mimax
ATAGATTACATGTTGTTATTTTTAAAGTATTCAGGTTGTAAAGGGAATGGATAAAAAAGATGTGGTACTTTTATACAATGGAGTACTACTCAGCCATAAAGAAGGATAAACTCGAGACTTTTACAGGTAAATGGATGCAAAGTGAGACCATACTCATAAGTGAAATAAATTAAGTCCACATGTGGACTGTTTTTAACTCTATTTATAATCCCTGGACTTAATCTATGGTTTCATAGCTCACCTATTATGGAAAAGTCTCAGCATTAATTTCCTATTTCATCTTTGCCCATTTTCTTCCTTATTTGCTTCTAGGACTCTAAGCTCGTTTAACCCTTATCACACAACTTGGCTGTGCAATTTCTCTTTGTCTCTCCATGCTATATGGTCTTGCCATCTTCCAGCTTGTTAATTAACTCTTCAGCTTTAGCCAGTCTGATATTAACCTACTGAGTTATTGGCTTCAACCTAATTAACTGAACAAATATTTTCCTTCTTGTTGAGATTCTGGCTGTGTCGCTCCAACATCTTCTACAGGCTTCTTCCCAATATAATGTGTTAACAAGCCTGCTGCAGTTTCTTGCCTGTCATCTTCCAGCTTACCTTTTGTCTCTTTAAGGAGGAAACACAGAAGCTTTTCAAGACTGCCATGATGCCACAGCCAATGATGCTCTGCAAGGACTGCTTCTGCTGTTCATAGTCCTTATCATTCCTGACCTTGGAATTGGTTTCCTGAGGTGCCTGGTGATATTATGCGCTGGTCACCGGTAAACTGGCTCAAGCTTCCTCTTGAAAGACTTTCCATTTGATTTTGCCAGACATGCTAAGACATCACCACCCTACTACAAGTCTCAACTCAAGACATGAGACTCCTGGGTTAGCCCAGGTAGCCTGAGCCTGGCCTGCTTCAGGTCTACCTTCATGTAGCCCTGTGGGGTCTCAGTTTCATGGGCTTTATTTCTATTCCTACTGTTGCTAATCAAATCCATGATATTATTATCTGGATCCTTGATTCCAATTTTTACCTGATAATGCCTCAATGTAGCACAATGAAGTTTTACATTTTTTTAAACATTTAAGGAGAAACAGTGGTGGGAGGGAGCAGCACGCTGTCCTGCTGAAGCAGGGGCACAGGGGCGGGAGGCAGGGGCGGGGCAGGAGGCAGGAGCTTCCCACTTCTCTCCCTCAGCACCCACATGCAGAAAGGAACACTCTGATGAGAGCTGGAGCAGAGCAAGATGCAGTTCCAAGAGTGAAGTAACCTACCCCAGGCGGGTGCACCACAGAGGTGCTCAGCAGAGGGCCATCAGAGCCCATCTGACTCTGGGCCAAGTTCTTCCCACCAGGGCATAACGGGGGCTGAAAGGAAAACGGGTGTGTGTGGGGTGGCTTCCACTGTGGGTGGCAGGGCTGCAGAAAACTGTAATTCAGTCACTGACACTGGAGGATTTCAAACTGCAGATGCTGCCAATTGATAAACAGTCTTCTTGATATAATTTCACTGCCACCATGCAGAGGGATGGTCAAGAGCACCAGCTTCAGCATCGCAATATGTAAATTCATAGCCAAGTCCTTCTATCTTGAACGGTACGGCTGGGAACCAGGTACCCTTTCCTCTAAAATCCCGCCTTTGCACATCAGAGACAGATTGTATGAGCTATACTGACTTGCACTACACTGGCACAAAGCGCATTAAGAAAAATTGTTAGTTTCTATGTGGTCATCATCGTCGTCATAGTAGTAGTAGTAGTAGTAGCAGTGGTAGCAGTAGTAGTTGTTGTCGTTGTTGTTGTTGTTGTGAGCTTTTGCAGTAAGCTTTGAGTGAATCCAAACCTGTTAACCTAGGCACAAGTGATTGGACAAGACTGGTATAAATGATGAGGGTAACATATAAAATAAGTCTTATTTCCTTGTGTGTAAAATGCCAACTATGACCTGCTCTACAGATCTCATTGAAAGATCAAATGAAATTCACTAAAAATGCTACAGTGGGGTCAGGGATATAGCTCAGCAACACAGCGCCTGCCTGGCAAGCATGAGGTCCCAAGTTAGATTCCCAATATCCACAAAACAAACACAGATGTATCATGTACAGGTACAAATTCCCTATAATGAGTGCAATTATTGTGCATAGCTAAAATGTACCAATAAAATAAAATTTTGGCAAGGGCACTTACAGTAAGGACTTAAGTACTGCTCTATAATGTATTTAAAACATGTGTGATTTGGTATAATGGATTCATGAGAAGATGCTATGTAGGAGAAAAAGGCAGGCCAGCACCAAGAAGCTTGGTCTCCCAGGGGCCATGGGGAGCACGAGAAGAATCTAGGCTGGAGGCCAATGTGACCTGCACAAGAAGAAGCTGAGCTGGGGTCTGTGTGGGAACAGATTCAGGGAGAAGGGCTGGAGGCAGGAGGCCAGTTAGCCAGCCACGGTGACACATCAGGCTGGCTACACAGGGAATGGGGTTCTGAAGACAGTTCAGATGCCGGAGGAGATGTGGGTGTGCCAAGGAATGTGAGGCACAGCAAGGAGTGGGAAACCTACATAATAGAAGCTCCTGCAGGGTGTTTTCCAGGAGAGCAGCAAGAGATGCCACGCACACTGGCTCCACTCTCAGCACTGCCTCAGAAGAGCGCTGGTCCACATTTTCACTCTCCTCCAGAGATAGTGCCAGCCAGTGCTACAGGTGCAGGAGCAATCCCCACCAAAGGAAGAACATGCTCAAGCCATCAAGAGAGGCCATGAGTTTAGTGGGGTCTCAATGACCTTGCAGTGTCTGCAGGTAGGTCAGAAACTGAAGGGAAAGGCCCACACTGGAAACGGTGATGGGAGAGGCACCTGAGAACAGAAAACAGATGAAGGGGTGGCCTAGCTCCTTTGGAAGTTGCTCCTAACTAGACCGGGCAAGAGCTCAGACAGAACTGTAGGCAACACCAGCATTTAAGCAAAGCAAAAGCAGAAGTTTGCAAAGGAAACGGAGGTGTGGCCAGGCGAACTAAACTAACATGGTGTTTAGAGAAACCAGGCGTAGAAGTATTTCAGTAAGAGATGCACGGTCAGCAGCGTGGTGACAAGGTCACAGCCTCCCCAGGGGGACCAGACATAATGAAGTCAGGATGCTGTGCCTGGGAAACTGAGTGGGACGCGAGCTGCCGGGGAGGGTGGGGAGTAGGCTCAGGAAGTCTGGCTGGGAAGGAGTGGAATAATACCAGGCGGTGGCTGCACGCAGAGGGAGAGATCACAACATGGTTTTTATATTTATTTTTTTAAGATAAGAGAGGAGGCTTGGAATGGCTAACTGCTGATGGCAAGGAAAGAGGGAAGAAGGTGTGACTAAGGTGGGCACAATGAGGAAAGGGAGGGGTCTCTGGGAAGGAAGGGAAGGGAGCCAAAGCCCAAGGGAAGGAATTAACCTTAGGCACGAGGGCACAGATGCCAACTTCACTTGACTCAGGGCATGCACTGTGGGGTGGGGATCAGATTAGACATAGGCCTGTTCCCCTTGAAACACTGAAACCAACCACATCTGCTGAAAGTGTGAGGGAAACCAGAAAAGACCCACTATGTGCAAAGCTCCGTGCTTCACACTTCAGGGCAGACCTGAATGACAATGGCATCCCAGAGCAGCAGCTGCAAGCATGCCAGACCCAGTGCCCTGTGCATTCGACCCAACAACTGGTGACTCATCACTGTGTCCTGCCTCACACCTGGCACTGTGCTACAGCCCTCCATATACTACCACATTTAATGCTCTCTACTGGTCCAGGGAGAGAGACAGGGGTAATGCCAATTCCAGAAATAAGAGACACAGGCTCACAACAACCTAAAAACAGGCTTGCCCATGAATACCAGCTAGGAAGTGACAGGAGCAGGATTCAAACCTAAGTCCCATAGATGCCTGCCCCACATCCCCTTCTCATGATGCCACAATAGCTTCGTGATCTGAATGGCATTGTTAGAAATGAGAATGGAACAGAGAACATGACATTAGAGAGCTGTGCCTGAGTGATAGGTACCAGGAGAATCTATTAACTCTAACTGGGACACATTTTGAGTTTGGAAGGACAACAGGACATAAGGATATACTGATGTTGTCTGCCCTAACTGGAGATAGGGCTCTACATCTGGGATAGAGGTTGGGAATATCAATTAGGTGATGGCATCATCTGAGAGTATACACATAGGCAAAGACTACGGAAAGAAGCTTTAACATATTTAGAGCAACAAATGGTCACCCAAGTGAAGAGAAAGCTAATACACAAGAAATAAGAGATAAAAATACCTTCCCTAGCCAGTTGCCCTGCACTGTCCTAACACTCTGACAAAATGTGCGCATCTTCCTCCTCAGGCCAACCCTGCAGATTCCCCCAGGCCTCTGAGCTGGGGCTGAGCCCTGAGGAGTGAGGCTCTGGAGCTCAAACCTGAGTCCTTCACAAGGTGGGCTCTCCAGCTGGGGCTCTGTGCCCATTCCCATCCCCAGCTGCTAAATGTGCTAATTTAACATGCTCTCACTGTTCTCCGAGCACTCTCTGCTCCAAATCTTCCTCTTGCCCAGGAGAAACAACTTTTAAATTTCTCTCTACTAAAGCTTTAATTGCCTTTTAGCCTCATGGCTCCCAGAAGACTCCAAAAGCAGGCGCACACACTCATGTGCTTCCATCTACAGCTGGTTGTAACTCAGTAGTTCTACATCTTTCTCAACAGAGCAAAGAGCCCTCTACATTTAAGTTGACTTTGAGCTGAGATTTTCTTGAGGGGATGAGCCTTCATATCTTACTACAATCCAAGAGTTTCAACACCAAAAATGTGATGTTTACTGAAACCAGCCTGGTGATTGTTTACTGCCTTCTAAGGAACTGCAAAGGATGGGAAAGACAATAAGCCTTCCTAGAGAGCTGGGGAGACACTGGCCTCCAAGCACAGGCAGCTGGGCGATAGGAGGCATGCTGCATTTCCAGCCCAAGCCCCCAGACATCGCATACATATCAGAGCACTGCCTTCCCAGCCTCTGCTCATATACTGCATATGCATCCTCATGAGCATCTCCCGCGGTGATAATGAGATCCAGCCCATCGCTTGGGCAAAGGGGGAAGAACTAAAACACTGCCTCCCCAAAGGCAAGTCCTCTTTTCCAATTCATTTGTTGTGACCTGGAAATAGCAGGATACAAAGTGATGCTTGCACAGGAAAGGAAGTCAAATAGTTTAAAGAGGAATAAACTAGTTTATATCTATAGCATCAGTTCTGAGATCAAGCTCCCCAGAAAAGACACTTGGCAAAAATCACTAACATTTATAGCTGCTGTTGTTTCTATCTTTGATGGAAAGTTGCTCCTTAATAAGGTAGCAAGCTCTAGCTCTAATGCAAATCAGTAGTCAGTATCCTGATTTGCATTAGAGCTAGAGGACAGTTCCAGCCAGGTTATATAGATACAGATCCATTATTGTTTTTGCTGCCACAATGGCAAATTTCACGGTTTTCTAGTGGATACTGTATGGGTGCTGCAGAGAAACAGGACTTAGGTGTAACACAGAGGAGACCGGCATGGCCCCTCTTCCATGTCAAGGCAAAAAAAAGAGGGTCTTACAATATAAACAGAATTGTTCTGGGGAATGTGAATGGATTACAGATGAGCAAAAACTATTAATGAGGCAAAAAAAAAAAAAAATACAACCCAGGCACAGTGGCACATACCTGTAATCCCAGCACTGGGGAGGCTGAGGCAGAAGGATCACCACAAATTCAAGGCCAGCCTGGGCTACATAGTGCATTCAAGGCCAACCTGTATGACACAGCAAAACCCTGTCTCAAAAAACAGTAAACAAAACAAAAACAGGAAAAAAAAAATCTAGCCATGAAATGTAAACTAGAAAAAAAATAGCTATAAAGTCATAAAAGGGAATGAGCACACATTTTGTTGGAATAAATGAGGGTTATAAAGGGAACAGCAGACTCTAGATGACCCCCAACTGCCCCCAGCTTCATGGTCTTCTACCCTCATGGACCCCTCATCCTTCAGGTGTGGGCAGAACCTGTGACTCGCTTCTAACCAATAGAACAGAGCAAAGGTAATGGGATGTCACTTCCACAGTTGGGGTACATAGGACTGTACCTTCCATCTTTTCTACATTTCTGTATTGTTTCATCTTGGTGGCACTGAGGCTAGAAGCCAGGACCTCATGCGCACTGTGAAAGAGCTCTAACACCGAGCTCCACTCCTACTCTGTAACTTCTGTCTTGACAGCCGACTCTCTTAATCTCATGCAGCCGGCTGCTGTGCAGACGGGCCAGTGTACAAAGCAGCCAAGGGCAGCCTCTGGCCACAAGCCAGCAAGAAGCTGAGGTCCTCAGTGCACAGCCTGCATGGGACTGGCCAGCCAAAGCCAGGAGCTTAGAAAGACATCTCCCCTGTGGAGCCTTCTGATGATGAAGCCTGGAGCCTATGAAGAAGCCTCTCAGAGGACTAAGATGGGCCAGGCTCTGAATAATGACTCACAGAAAGTGAGACAACAAATATGTTGTTTCAAGCCTCTAAGACTCCAGCAGTTTTTTTACCCAGTGACAGGAAATGAATGCATGTCTAAAGTGACAGGTGGCACTCAAAGAAGAGGAGGTATTTTTGCAGGAGATACCCAGGAACTGGTAAGCATTCATAGCACAAAAATAGGCAGTACAGGCAGAAGACGGTAGGGAGTGCTGAGGCACAACGTGAAGTCCCCTGTGGCCCTGGTGTCTGAGTGGCAGGTCCCACAGGAAAGGCTGGCGGGCAGACAGGAGACTCTGGAGGGCGGCAGCAGCCAGAGCGCCATTCAGACTCCCATGGACACCAGGCCCCCGAGTACCTCTGCAGGTGGGTCCTGTTCGGGAGCAAAAGCCTTTTAAGACGGTTGGAAAATGCCTGCGAGGGAGCAGTAGGCCTTTTTCTTTCTCAGGCACTTTGCCTTCCATTACCTCATTTGATTTATGCAATAACGTGAAATAATCGAGGCAGTTACTTATTACAAAGATTTTTTTACAAATAAGGAAAACGGAGCACTAAGAAGTAAGAGTGACTAAAGCCCTAGTCGGTACTTTTTTCCTACTAAGCATGTTGCCACGTTTTGTTGGAACTCTCTTCCCCAGGAAGGAGCAAGCAAGGCCATCCAGGAAGCCCAGATCCCAGCCCCACTGCACCGGGGTGGCCCATGGGCGTCCGTACCTCAACTAAGGTGCAGGACGGCCTGGGTGAACTGCAGAGGCCACAGCAGGGCAGCCTGAGCTGCAGAAGCAGGTGCCAAACGGGCCTGCAGGAGGGCCGGAAGCACCGGAGCCGGGCCTAGCAAGTCCCATTCCAGCCACCGCTGCTGGCTGAAGCAGATGCGTCAGAGGGTGGATGGGCCATGTGAGGGCTGTTAACAGAGCAGCAGAGAGCAGGAATTTACGGTGGGGCTTAGCTGTTGTTCAGGGCACTACAGAAAGGGCTTGCAGAGCGAAAGACAGCTCCACTTAAAGGAACAAGGGCGACGTGTTCACTTTTTTAGTGAGGTGGTTCTGGTTTCTGGTTTGAAGCATTATCTGAAATCCACAGTTTTCTACTGTAAAATGTTAAAAACGAGCCCCTGTCACCTCAGGGCAGCAGTTCTCAGTTCCCTCTCCTCAGCCAGAGGCCCAATTTTTATCCAACAAGTTGATGTGGAATCTTGAACAACTTTTTGAAAATCTCAGAAGGTTATAACCATCATCTTCCAAGTCTATTAGGCAGAGATTCCTCTTGGCATGTTGCTACATGACTCCAAGCACCTTCCTGGTAGTTCTCAAAGGAGATGGGAATTATTTCAAGTGATCCAAAGAGGAATCAGTGCCAACAAGATGAACCTGCAGGCACATGTAATTCTGCACAGTGGTAATAAAAGGGTATCTAATGGAGGAAAAATTACACAAAACCTTAAGGAAGAGGGTTAAGTACTAAGTTACATAAAAGGCTTCAGGACTCAACTGAGTAGGCCCGGATGATGCTGACCAGAAGGAGGAGAAGGGAAGAGCTGTTTCCCTCACAGTGCGGCCAGGAGGCCTGGACTCTCACTTCACAAACAGCCTCCACAAGCAGGAAGAGAGAAGTGATTGTGCCTTTGAAGAGCCGAGCCCCACACTTCTGGACACAGTGTATACAATAAGCCCTCAAATCCTCTTGCATTCTCTTGTTACAAAATAACAGCTGAATACAAAAAAGGGAAAGGTGTCTTCCCTGGATAAAAGCTGATTTTAAAGAATTATGAGAATTAATCTTTTAAATGGAAGAATCTTTAATCAACCAATATCCACTACAGGAGAGACTCATTTCCTGCAAACACACATCACTGCTTCTCACTTCCAAGTACTTGGCTTCTAGGACTTGCATAAGGCTCTCAACCTCTCTGTTATAGTTGGTTCCCCATGGCTACCCCAGTCCCAAGCTTTCCCTATCTACTGCTTTCTAGGCCAGTGATCATGTCAGGCCATTCCAGCTGTACTCCACTGACTTGAGACTCTCACTGATTTCCCATGGGTTCAATTAATAATGTTCATCTGGGTAACTCTCACCATTCCTCTTCTGGGCCTATACATCTACTTTCAATAACCTACTGGTGTCACAACCAGAATGTTTCCTATGAAACTCAAGCCTAAGATCTGATAGGAACCTGAAATCACAGCCCTTCTCATCTTTAGTTTTTTGGGTTTGTTTTTTTTTTAACTTACTGCTACTCAGCTCCATGCATTCCACTTCTGAGGGCCCTACTCGCTCCTCCTGTGCTGCACTCCACCGCCACTGTTCTCAGGTCCTTAGTCCAGGTCCCCTGCCCTATTCCTCCCCTTTTCTGGCAATCGCCCCTCTTATTTTTTTGGTATGTTTGCCCAGTCTTTTCTAGAGCCACCTTAGGCTCCTCTGCATGACAAAGACCTTCTCACAGCCCCAGGAGGCTCCGCCAGCTCCGCTCAAGCCTCTCCACACCTGCTAGCCCACAGTCCCATATCCCCACTTCTGTGGCTGCTCACACTGGGAAAATTCTTCATGTTCCTCCCCCACAGCCCTACTCCCCCTCAAGCCTGACATGCATCTCCTTTTTCTCCCTCCCTCTTCCTTTGCCCTGTTGCTTCTCTCTCTCTCTCTCTCAACGGTCCCTCCCTCCCTCTGCAATGCATCCCCTGGTCCCCAGGAACTTGGTTCCCAGACTCCGTGCAGTGCTGCAACCCTGAAGAGAACATTTTCTGGGTCACTGTCCTGTGATATGCTGGTTCTCCAGTAGCCAGAAGCCCACTCATGGTTAAGCCAGGTTCCTGGTGGCACAGTCATACTGCATTTACCACTCTAGCAGGGGCAATTCACATTTAGGGGGTCTAGAGCAGGCTGGGGCATTGCCACTGTCCCTTCTCTGAAGGACTGAGGACATGTCAAGGACAAGCACCTATATTTCATCTTGCATTCATCTTTCTTTCCCTAACAAGAAACAAAGCCTGTTTCTTGCATATCCCATTTGAGCTCCTGTTCTAGATATATAGGAGTGAAATGCCCACTTACACATGAAAACCCTGGAACCAAAAATATGATCTACCCATGAGCTGGAGCCTGATTTACCACCCTTTACTGCCCAGTGCTCCTCCTGGACTGTAAGATTTGCCTGTGGGAATGCTGAGGCTCAAAAGTCTCAGATAAATCATCGAGCCCTCCTCCCCGCCCCCCCAGAACCTCTGTATCTGTTTGGCNCCAGAACCTTTGTATCTGTTTGGCTGCTCGTGGCTGAAGTGACAGAAAAACTCTGCCCCTGGCTTGTCTAACACAGGTGACTCTCTGGCTCACATTACTGAAGTTCAGAAGCAAAGGCCT
Organism: Octomys mimax; assembly: GCA_002564305.1. Lineage (NCBI taxonomy): Eukaryota > Metazoa > Chordata > Mammalia > Rodentia > Octodontidae > Octomys > Octomys mimax. The sequence goes on from NDGM011186878.1 coordinate 9,843, forward strand.
GGAATGGGGGCCCAGGCTTTTTTGATGCCCCACTCTTCTACCCAGCAAGTCGTGGAGAGCTGCTAATAGTTTCCTTGTTCATATCCATGAGGAAATCATGCATATCCCAGAGTTTCAAGTAGGCCTCAACCTGACTGGACTGCTTAGGTCGTGAGCCAGTGGGAAAGGCCAATGGCAGAAAGCTATGATGTCCAATACAGAAGTCACTAACCACAGAGAATGGCTTAAAATAAAATGAGCTACAGTAAAAATTCAGTTTCTCAGTCATCCAAGTCCAATTTCAAGTGCTCAATAGCCACATGTGGCCAGTGCTACCCAGCCAGGCAGTACAAAGAAATACACTCCCCTTGTGGTACAGGCCACTGTGGACACCACAGCTTGGGTCAGGCCACCAAGGCTGCCCAACAGAGGGTTAGCTGCATATGAAGTACAAGAGATCTGAGGAATAAGAAGGTCGATGTCCGACTGAAAAGCTTGGTGAACAGAAGAGGGAAAGGGAAACAGACACTAGAAGGGCAAATAACCAATGTGTAGGATGGTTTTACAGAAACAGACTGACTTGCTCTTTAAACAATATAACCTCCAAGAAACTACTATTACTGTGGGTATAGGTATTTTTCTTATATAAACTCACTACCTTTCTGTGGGGCACTGGACAAGCCATGAAACTTCTCTGAGCCTCAGTTTCCTCATCTGTAAAACAAAAGGATTGAACTAGATCAGTGGCTTCTCACCTTTTAAGCACAACAAATTTTTAAAAGATTTTTAAAAAATTCATTTTTACCTAGAAGCTCACACTCCAAAATATTTTAGTAACAACTGCATCTATAATTTTCTATGCTTTATAAAAATAAAAAAAAAAATCTGTTCATTAGCACTTCAGATCAACAAGAAAAAGCCAGGTTATCTGATGGGCTAGCGTCATTAGCATCAAACAAGATTGGAATGCACCCTGTGAATTTACTAGAGCAAGTTTGCCATTTTCATCTAGCATCACAAAGTCTTTGTAACAACATCAAGTGCCCAACTAAGAGCCACCAGGGGCCGAGCAGCACAGGTCAAGAAGAGTACACCACTTGCAGGCCCCACCCACGGCTGGAACCTACTGCTCCTGTGGCAGTGAACCAATAAGCAGGATGAGCCTCGCCTTCACACCTGGGCCCAGCGTGCGCTGGCCAGGCCTGGGAAGGGCCAGGTAGGAGACCTGGGGAACCTTGGCTGGAGAGAGCCTGCTGGTGACTGCAGTCCCATGAATACAGCAGGGGAATGGGGAAAAAAAAGGACACCATCACTCAGGCAAGTTGTTCTTTCTTTTTCATCATTAGTGAGCCCAAGGAAAGGGAGTCAGAGGACAATCCAGGGAGCCAATTAGGAAATTGAAAGTGTGCTACAAGACCCTAGGGAATGGCCACTCCTGGGACCTTCTGGTCCTCCCTCACCTCTAAGGAGAAGGAGAGGCACAGAGTGAGTGATAAGTGACAGGCCTGTGGGCCCCTATTCCAGACAGTAAGATGAACAGAATTTGTGAGAGATTATTTCTTTTAGTTTCTGTTCCAAGGATTTCATACGACACATGCTAGCAAGATGGCAGCGAGCCATGTCTTCCTGCAGGTGCTGGACTACAGGGATGGATCTAGCAGATGAAGAATTTTTCTTAAAAAAGAAAAAAGGAAAAGAAGGGAATAGAAAGGGACAATCCTGAAAAAGAGCTCCAGTTCTATTTCAATAAAGAACAGATGTAATTATTATTCCAAGATTTCTTCTAACTCACTTTGATTTTCTATTAACCGCCTCCACTAGTTATTCTCTATAAAATTCCTTTTTAAAACCCCTCACAGTCATCAAAAAGCTGAATACAGCACTTGAATGATACAGCAATTCCACTCATTTGTATATAGGTATAAAAGAGTTGAAAACGGAGACTTAGATACCTGCATACCAACGTTCATCTCCGTATGATTCATTATTCAAATACTCAATAGCTGAAACGTGGGAACAACTCAAATTATCTAGGAGTTAAACAAAATGTAGGATATGCAAGTGGATACTACTCAGCTACAGAAAAATATGATATTCTGATACCTGGTAAGACATGAGTGAACCTTAAAAAAACTGCTAAGTGAAATAAACCAGACACAAAAGGACAACTATTGTCTGATTTCACTTACATGAAATATCTAGAATAGATGAATTTCTGTAGACAGGAAATAGGTAAGTGATTATTAGGGAATGGGGTAGAAAGGGAAATGAAGTTCCAGTTGTTGCTTAGTTGTTTTAAAATTTTTTGTTTGGAGTGATGACAAACCTTGAAATTAGTAGCAATGGTTGCACAACTCAGGGCATGCAATCACTGCCAGAAATTATATGTTCAAAAGGGGTTAATACGGCAACTTTCATACTATGTAATTTTACCACAATAAAAGTATTTTTTTTAACTCACAGAAAATTTTCTATTTCTTGGTCTAAAGAGGGTGAGCTTAGAGGCAGCAGAACAGGCAGTCTGTACCCCTTAGAGTCCTGTAGGAACTCTTTAGGACACAGGGCTTCTTAGGACACAGAAATTCTTCAAGGACTCCCAAAACTACAATTCCAGCTCAAAAGTTTCTTGTGAACTCTAATCTGTAACTGCAAGTGCAGGTGACCACATCAGACTTACTGTCAGAAAGAAAGTCTTCAGTAACAAAAGGGAAAAGTAGAAATTACTTACAAGAAGTAAAAATAGTAGGAAAGTCACTAGGTACTAGAAAAAAATGAAGAGGAAACCAAAAGTGTATGCTCACAGGTTTAGAGGAAAGTATACATTCAAATAAGTGCTTTAAATGCATGATCATCTGGGAAGTATAGATTATCAAAATTAATATAAGAGAAGAAAGAAACTATAAAAATCAATATAGTCATTAGAAGTCAAGAAAGCAGGCTATGGAGGTAACTTGGTGGTCTACGCAGCTGCCTGGCAAGAGCAAGAACCCACGTTCGATCCCCGGTACTACATGCCTTGCCAGCTAGCCCACTCCAAACATGCCATGCCAGTCACCAGGCATGGTGATCCACACCTGTAATCCCAGTGCTGGGGAGGCTGATGCAGGAGGATCACTACAAGTCTGAGCTGTGTAGTGAGACCCTGTACCAAAGAAAGAAAGAAAAGAAAGAATTTTTTTTTTTTAAAGTTGCCAACTAAAATAAACTCTAGCTCATGCTTTGCATATGATTTCTTTTAATGTTTCAATCACTGGGTATACTTGATCATTCTCAATGCTGTTCTAACATTTTCCAGAGCAAGGAAGAAAAGAAAAAAGAAAGGCTTCCTAATTCTGCCTCTAAAGTTAACAGAGTCTAATGCCAAAATACAATGAAAGTAGCATAGTAAAGACACTATATAGACTAATCTCACTTTTTAGTATAAATCCAAAGATCATGAATAAATTAGTAGTAAATGTAACTGAGTTACAACCACAATACATATCATGACAAATGAGAGCCATAGTCACATGAGGAACACAGAATTATTCAGGATTTTATGTCATACTATGAAGTCAAAGAGGGGAGAAAAGCAACCTGGAAGAGTCTCAAAAGGCACTTGAAAAAGATTCTATATCCATTTGCAACAGGAATGTGCTTGAGGGTAGAGTACTGGGAGCGTTCCTGTGAAAGGCCCCAGTGAGGCAGTGCTCACCATTAGATAACAGTTCTTGGGACCGGGGAGATGGCTCAGTAGAATAAGTGCTGGCCTGGCAAGTTCAAGAGCCTGAGTTCAATCCCCAGTTCCACAAACAGTTCTTAAAGGGACAGTAAGTGAAACAAGTGACAAATGAGAGGTTGCAAAACTATTATTTGTAGATGAATTATTTTATATTTTAAATGTCAAAACAACCAACAACAAAATGGTTAGA
>NDGM011186880.1:0-17948 GCA_002564305.1 Octomys mimax
TAACTGTCCTACTAACCTGTTTTGAAACTGTTTCATTGCTTTTTTTCTCATTAAAATGAATAAAACATTTTTGAAAATGTGAAATTCCATGATTGTTATAATAGGTATTTTTAATGGGTGATTTAATGAAAAAATCAATGATAAAGTTCAATCTCAAATATTTAGGGAAAAATGATGTCAAAAAATTGTTCTTCACCGAGTCCCCAAATATGGAGTTTAAGTGCTAACATCGAAAAGAAATATGCTATTCAACTGTGCCTCTCTTCCTGTAGCCAAATAAACATATACCTCTTTTTTATGAAGGAATTTCACACAAAACTCTTCAACTCAGACCTTATGGATGAGTTCTGTGAGCCTGAGGATTTCACCCTTTTCTCTAGTGACAATGTCAGTGACCACCTCACATAATAAGCTCACTGTGCAGGAGAAACGGAGGCAGCATGCCACGCTCATCTCCGTTGAGTTCCTCGCATAATCATTGCTGAGTTGCAAACTGGAAACCATCCTCTTCAGCTCTAAAATTATTAAATATCAGATTTGAATGTATGTTTCTGAATGATCACGTGCCCCGTTTCTAGTCTCCCTGGTCACGCAACTTGCATGCAACTGCTTTTCTCTGGATTCCGGCAGGTGAGCTTTGTTGAGGACGCCGTATCTTGCTCTTTCATATTTTCTGTGGCTACTCTTATGTAAATGCCATTAACCTTTCCTAGTAGTGTGACCAAGGCTTCCTATGACATTATTATTTTATTGTTCTTTTCCTTCTGTCCCACTTGCTTTTTACTCGTTGGGGGACAAAAATGCCAACATGAAGAAAGGCAAGGCTTATTTAGCTCACAGTGGAGATTTCAGTCCATACTCTGCTGCCTGCAAGGCAGAGGACAGCAGTTCATGGTTGGAGAAAACATTGAAGAGCAGAGGAGGAGCAGCGGCGGCGTGTAGCAAGCCTTTCTCTCTTCCTTCTACACCGACTGCGAAGATCAGAGCCCTTCCAAGGAAGTGGTGGTGACTGTTGTGAAGATCTGAGCTCCTCCAAAGGGACGCAGCTGCTTCGATCAAGCTCCTCCAAGGAAGTGGCACAGTGAACATGGGAACTCCTCCAAGGAAGCGACACCTCAGAAGACTTCTTCAACCCCTCTATATACCCTTTTTGTGCTGAGTCACTCTGGACTAGGCCATCTCCATGCCTTACAGAGTGGAATCACCAAGCGAATCTGTCTTTTACATCTCAAGTTGACACAAGATATGGACCACCATATCTTTTATTGTTTTAAATATGCAAGAAATGATTAAGGTATTTAAATTCAATTTTTAACCTATTCATTTTTACAGTATTAGAGATTGAAACATGGCCTTCACATAGAGCTAAATCTTCAGCTCAGTTCATTTATTGTTATTATTTTGATATGAAATGTTGCTAAATTCCCCAGGCTGAGTCTGAACTTGGAACCCTTCTACTTTAGCCTCTGACAATAATGGAATTACATGTGTACGCTTTCACGCCCAGCTAAATATATTTCATTATTACTCAGGCATAACTGGTTTTATTCCACTTATTGGAAATTGTTAGTAACCCATTTCAAAGAAAACTCAGTGAAAGATAGCGTTAACTTATTTTAATAAGAAACAAATAAATAGGGCCAAGGAGACAGTTGAGTGGTCTAAGCACCAGCCTGGAAAGCGCAAGGACCCTGGTTCAATCCCCAGTGCTGCATGCTGTGCAGCTGTGCTGGCCACCAAAACTGAGTGTGGTAGTGCACCCCTGTAGTTCCAGCTCTCGGGGGGACCTGAGACATAAGGATCATTAGGAGTCCAAGCTGCAGAGTGAGACTCTGTACCAAATAAACAAATAGATTTACAAAAAGAAATAGAAAATTCCAGACATAAAAATACTCATACAAATTCGATTATAATAAAATCATTAAAATAATGTTTAAGAAACAAGATGTCGGAACAGCTTTCATTCTTAGTAAATGGCAGAAGTAGATAAAGCAATGGAATCCAGCGAAGTGACTAATTCAGTTGCTGTGACTTCCACATGCTCATTTATTATATGAGGGTTTTAAATCCATTTTCATTTCCAAAGAGAGGAATCATTAAATGATGCCTTAACAATTCTTGCATCCTAGGAAGGGAAAGGAGGGAGATTCTCAAATGCCAGCCCAAGCAGGCATAAGCGATGTTATTCTTTGTACTAATATGAATCACATTCTTTTATGCTGTCAGCATTATTCCCGTAAATAATCAATGTAAATCATTCTCTCCCTGGCACATAACTAAAAGCCTGCTACCAACAGACAGTGTTACTGTATGTACAAATGGAGAAATACGTGTTCTTCAAGGAATTAGTGATCTTCTTCCCCTAAGAGAGTCCTGATCTGATTTTAAGTGCACAGATATACTTGCTGCAAGCAATGGCATTCTAATGTATAGGAAAATAAAGAATTGCTTGTGTTAACTTGAAGCAGGTGCAATGAATTTGTGATCATTGCAATTACCTCATCCTGAATGTATGCATTTAGCAAAAGTATGAGTGTATTTCAGTACAGGAAATGTGTATTTTCTTAAAATCTCTGAAGTATTCAGATGACTGATGTGGGTTCGTTAAGAGAAATTAGAGTGACTAGACAGCCAATTTTGAGAACCTGTTTCACCTCTTTGGAGGTGAGCAGACTACCCTCCTTTTCTCTGCCACTTCGCTATACCACTCAGAGTGATTTTCTATGATGCAGCACAGTTTCTTTTAGAATGACAGGCTGGAAAATCACTAGAGGACTTGGGCTGAGAAAGTCTGGAAGACCTCTTCAACAAGTCCAGTGGAGATACAGATCAGCGACCTAGGGGCAGCCATATTGCTGTGCCTAGTTAAAAAATCTGCCTGCCTGTGTGCATCAGAACATATGCAACTCAGAGGAAATAACTGTAAATACATTTTTTAAAAACCAGCTAATTTTTAGAAGGTCCAGACTTTGGTTGCATTATCCTTTATTTGGAAACTACACTTGTATTAATTGTGCTTTCAAAATGAAAATAATACCAAGGTATATAAACAAAGCCAAAACATTTATAGCTATCCATGCATTTGGCGTTCCTTTACTCATGGAATGTTCAGGGCCAGTTCCGCTCCTGTGTCTTCTATCTCCTTAGTTTGCTGCACAACAGTTATATATAGCAACGATTTCTGTTCCTACATAGCTCATATTTTGTTAATTCATGGAATAGTTGAATTTCTTTGTTAAATGTTTTATTGAGTTATTAAAGTTTTGTTTCACTATTGCTTTAAGAACCTTAAATGGATATTCTAGGTTATTTAGTCCACACTCGTGTGGAAATTGAGATCGAATGAGAAAGGATATTTCAAGATCACATATCTAAGAGTGGAAAAATAGAGGACTAGAGCCCATGTTTCCTGGTTTCCAGGGATGGAAGGAACGCAGGATGAGGAGCCTTGAACAGCAGGCTTCAGGATCCAGACTTCTCTTTTCATCTTTCTGTGTCTCAATTCTTCATTTATTTAGTGAGAGTGGGAGCGTCTGCTTTGCTTACCTCAAGACGAATCTGTAAAAAATGAAAAGAGAGGACGTACTGACGGTGCTAAGTCGGGGTGAGTGGGTGTTCGGTAGGTCTGTCAGGTTCACGTAGAAAAGGAGGTGAAGCTCCTACCTGTGGCCTCACCGGGCTTCTCACTGCCTTGTGAGCTGGCTCGCGCTGGGTGCCATCACCCTAGGAACACTTCTATGGCAGAGTTTGATGATCTAATTAGTACCTCAGTTTTATAAGTGAAATGAATGAACATATAACTAGTTCTCAGGGGGGGACATTCCATTACTTAGGCTCATAGTAGCAAAGTTAAAAATTTGTCAACTTAGAAAACTCTCACTGTCATCTACTATCAGAACACTCATCGTAGGAGTGCTGCCACATTCTGCAAGTAGGCTTCCTGATGAAAGAAGAAACAAAAAGGTTTCAGGATTTTTTTTCTGTTCTTGATTTTGAAAAGGGAATTATAATCTATTGGTTTCCCCACGATGGTGGAGTCAGAGGGAAGGGAGTCAGTTCAATTATTCGAATATCTGGCCATGTGGCTTCATTTTTGTGAAATACTATGCAACAACATGACATTTCCTGTTGCTGCCTGGTGTTAACTAATAGTACGCAGTAGCTGTCTTGCGGCACATTCACCAACACACTAGGCAGACAGCATTCTTGTTAGGCGTACTTGAAGCAAAGGAAGTAAAGCTTGGGAAGACTTCCTCTTTAGCTAGATCTGCCATTCCTCGGGATGTGCACTCGCCTCTCCTGCCCTTCTACATTTCTGTCAGTTTTCACACACCTCACCACTCTCCTTCCCACGCAGCCGCCCCTGCCATTGTCTCTGCCTGGGATGCCTCTTATGCACCCTCGTGGCTCTGTTCTGTTCTCTTTCCCATCTTGACACCACCATCACCACCTAATCGAGGTTTTCTGGCCTTACAGCTAATGTTTCCACTTGAGCCCAAACACACTATATTTATTTTATTTTAATGCCTCCACCCATTTTATTTTTTTTCTTAAAGTACTTCTCTGTACCAAGAATGCTTTTAATTAATTTATTCATTATTTCATTGTGTGCTGCTTCTATTAAACCCTGTGAAGACTTTTATCTGTTTGGTACAGTATTTTCTCACTAATAGGTTCTTCTCAGACACTCTGAAATGTCAATAAATATCTACTCTGTGACAGCATTAAACTACTGTTCAAAAGAACAGCCAGAAAAGGAAGACCATCCAGGTCCTTAAATATCATCTACCCCCTTCACATGATAGCAAAGACCATATTATTGACTTTGCTACTGGGATCTTCCTTAGGCAATGGAGTATTCATTATGGACTAATTTACCACCTAATTAGTGCAGTTTTCTTTAACACTCTGAGTCTTCCCCTAGAATCTGGGACTCCACCTCTAAGATCATTGTTTTAGAGGAAATTCTTTGATGAGAAGATAATTTAATGTAGGAAAGTGACATTTAAGTGAAATGATCTTGGGCTGTGGAGATAGCTCAGCCATCTAAGTGCCTGCCTAGGCAAGAGCAAGAACCCGTGCTCCATGCCCGGTACCACACGGCACACCAACTCTGCTGCCTAGAGCCTGCAACTGAGCCCTAGTGTGGTGCTGCATGCCTGTAATCCCAGTGCTGGGGAGGCTGAAAAGAGGAGGCTCACTAGGAGTCCGAGCTGCATAGTAAAACCCTGTAACAAATACATTAAAAAACCAAAAAGAAATATGTGGATAATTGATTGATAAATGATCTCAAAATACAGTCCCTGTTGCAATTTCTTGGGAAGTTTTGAAAGTGTAATGAATTGACCTTTGGCCTCACATAGCCCGACAGTGATCACTGAGCGCTGGGACGAGATTGTGTGCATTCCCAGTGCTAGGCGTGGTGGATGCATTTGTCTCCCTGTAACAGGTGGGTAATGGGGAAACGGCTCAGCACCCAGCTACTATTCTTTCAGCTCCTTACACATTTTCATCTTTTCCAACACAAGCTTAAAATTTTTACTCAGTGAAGCTACAACTGACTGGATTTTTAAGATTATTTTTTACTAGTGCCTGTTTGAAATACAGAAAATGATCCTCATCCCATAGAATTGATGCCTACGTATAAACCACCTCAATTCTTTACAACTCTTTTACTTCCTCACCCTTTCATCCTCCCTACCCCTGAATATTTTTAAGGAACGCTGTACAGCTGCTTCACAGAATAATTTTTCCATTAGCTTCCCCAAATCCCTAGTAGTGCTTCCTTTCCCAGAATCAATCACTTTAAAATTTTAGTGGGTACAGCCTTCTATGGAACCCCAGTTATTAACAACTGGATGACAATAAAAGGAGAAAGAGCTGAGCCCTGAGCATCTGCCTTCAATCCCAATGCTTTAACCTCTGAGTCTGTTTCCTTCTCTGTAACCGAGGATGATGATTCTACTTTGAAGGGAGCTCAAGAGTTGACTTGTGTGAAAGTGCAGTTGCTGGCACGTGTAGGTCTTTATGTGACAGCTTCAGAAAAAAATATCTTCAACTGCACATGAGAATCTACTTGAAAATAATGTCCCCTAGCACATCGCCTGGAAAAGATTGACTGCTTGTTGTTTGGCAATTTGAAGAAAAATGAAAGGAAATAGTAACTTGACTTGTTTGGGCTGTGTTCTCCAGCAGGCAGCAACTGCCAACCAAAGTGTCCTTGAAACTGGGCCTAATGTTTATCCTACATAAAAATGAAAAGAAGACAGAGAAAGCTAGAGCTGTGTTTCTGCCACTTGCTGGTCTTGGCCCCACACACCTCTCTCCCACATTTCAGCCTTTGCCATGTGAACCGAGGCACGGCAGGAATTCTAGGAATCACCCCGACACAAATCAACATCAGGCTGGCATGCTGCGGCCTCAGATCTTTGCGTTTTCTGCTTCTTCTGCCAGGAATCTCCTCCCTTGGGGATCCACTCTCCCTCCAGGCTCAGCTCTTTGGTCAAAAATCCAGACCAGTGAAAAAACATTCATTTTTATCTTGCACTCCTGAATACTTATGGAATACCAAACACTGCTCAGAGATTTATTTTGGTTTTCAATATTCCATTGATTGAAGTTATTGCTTTCTTCAAATAAGATTCTTAATAAGTTTGATATATTTATTACTATTCTCTTTGTGACACTAACAATATTAATGATGACTTTTAAGGTAACTTTAATTAATATTCATTTCCTCTTATAACCTTAAAGGCTGTTAAATATTTAAACTTTATTTACAAATTTGCTATCTTTATGTTTAGTTCTCAAAACTGTTTATCTTAGGTAACAAACCCTACCAAGACAATAGCCATTCTTATACTTATGTTTGCATATTAAACAAACCAATGTTGACTTCTCAATTTTGGTGGATTTTTTTCTTATTTTAAAATTCTCTTCACAATTACTTGTACTACCAAATTCTTGCATTAGCACGTCTGTACAGATTTTGCAATATGAAGCATAGATAGAATGGGTTTTATTTTATTATTTACATATTGCTAAAGTTACTTATAGATCTACTGGCTGTTTAAAGATGACTATGCAATATGGGATACTGATATTGTACCAAAGCATCTTCACAAATATCTTCTCAAGTAAGTTTTGAAGTTCTCTTAGCCTGGAGGCTGGAAATTGAATAAAAATTTTACTTGACAGTCTAGAGGTCATGAGATAGAGGAAATTGTGGTCATATAGATGCAGCCACTATATGGGGGCAAATTAGCATTCATTTTTTAGTGAGGTTAGTCTTTTTTTTTTTTTTTTTCAGTACTGGGGATTGAATTCAGGATCTTAAGCTTGCCAGGCAAGGGCTTATTCTACTGCGCTATCTCCCCAGCCCATAGTGAGATTAGTCTCTAACCCCATGCAAGCGCTGCAGTGCATGAATGAACCTTCCATTTCTTTGTCACTTGCAATATGCAAATACTTTTGCTACCTTAGTTCATAGATCAGTGTACATGACACAACCTCATATTCTTCATTTGTATCCTTATCTCTCAGGACAGCATAAAGATTATAATGCTTTAAAATGGCATCTGACTGAGCTATAGATTTTTTTTTTTACTCCTGAGGTTTTAGTCTCAACTTTTATGTCCATTGACAGGGAGGCCTTTTGTGATACTTTTTAAGCTATACAGCTATACAGTCTCCTCACCTTTCTATCACTTTCTCTGGTTTTACTTTTCTTCACAGCACTCTTTACTCCCTGAAATATTTTTATCAATCTATTTGTTTTATTTCTTTCTTTCCTCTAAAACATAAGTTGTATGAAGCATAGTGACTTTTATTTCCTCTTGTATCCCTGATGATTTGCAGAGTGTCTAGCACAGGGGAGGTACCCAAAAATAGACGTTGTGAGGAGGCATTAAAAAAAGGAAGTGATCAGATGTGTGCACCACACCTATCTGTGCAGTTACACATTGGTAGAGCAGCCTAGACTGCATGTCTGCCTTCGCTTGGCCTTGCCCAAGAAGTGGAGCCAGTGCGATTTCTTTGCCAGGCATGCTAGGATGAATGGGAAAATCACAGTCACCATTCTCCAGTGCAAACAATGGAAAAAGGGTCACCAAAGTGACCTTAATAAGCACACTTGGGGGCCAACCAAATAACTCATCAGACTTAAGAGCCTGCTTGGACAGGTGCAGGGACTGGATTTGGATCCCCGGCATGCGGTGCCTGCCATGCCCCAGGAGCACGCTGAGATGGCGACTGAGACTGGGCTTGGTGGTGCATGCCTGTAATCCCCGTCTTGGGAGGCTGAAAATATGAGGATTACTATGAGCCTGATCTGTGTAGTGAGACCCTGTAGTCCCTATACTAAAATACACTTAAGGAAAACACACACACACACACACACACACACACACACACACATTTGGGAGAAAGAAAAAGTACCTGCAGATTGCTTTTCTTTTTTTGTATTTAGTACAAGGATTACTTGTACTAAAGTAAGGGTCTTCTTACTTTAGGGTCTTCTTTCTTTCTTTTTTTTTTTTTTTTTTTTTTCGGAACCGGAGATTGAACTCAGACACTTGCGCTTGCCAAGCAAGCACTTATTCTACTGAGCCATCTCCCCAGCCCACTACAGGGTCTTACTGTACAGATCAGACTTGTTTCAGTCTCAGTTGCCACCTCAGCGCACCCTGGGGATGGGACCGGCACGGCAGGCTGCGGGTCAAACCCTTGGCCCCTGTGTCTGCCTGAGCAGGCGCTTTAGTCCACTGAGCTATCTGGCTGGCCCTGGAGATTCCTTCAAAGTGATAAAACACAACAAATATTTGGGTTAGAGAGAAAATGACAATTCTCCCCATAACGATTTGGCACATTCCAGATAGTCTTACAAGAAACCACATGATTACTTGACTTTAAGGTGTGCTCTATAGTGCAGAATGTGCTCCAACTCTCTTAATTCAATCTTGTAGATCACATCTGAGAGATAAAAAAGATTAAAACCTTAATTGTTTTTATTTAAACTGTAGAAGAAAACTGTTTTTATATACTCCTTTCTTCATTAGATTTTTTTCTTAGCTAAACCATAATAAGGCATATAATTTCCTGTTGACATTTCTTCTTTAATGAACTCTTTACTAGTCCAAATACTATAATGTATAAAGTATTCCATCTCAATTGCAAATATATTTCTAATTCTATATTGTATAAGATATTGGTAAGTAGTATTACTGATCTATCTAGCTGATAACGTTAATGGTCTCAAAAGTCCCTGCTAAAATTAGAAACTATGTTATTCCACAGTATTCTTACAGCTTTGGGCTTTTGAGCAGTTGTTGGAAATGAGGTCATCAATACCGAAGTGAATCTGGCTCAGGTAATTTTACCTGATTCTCACTTTTGTTGCCAGCATCCAACAGCATAAGGCTTCTCGATCATTAATGACCATCTACTTCATTCAATGCAGTCACAGATTCTAAGGACTCATGTCTTTTAGAGTTAGCATTTCATGATTAGTCAGTGACAGAGATGCCATGCAGTTCTGACAGGAATGTAGCAGGCAAGGGGAACTGAAGCAAAGGATTTTGAATAACTGAAAGACTGAACACGGGCAATACTTGGTTCACACAAAACCAAAATATATACTAGCCTACAGAGTAGTCCTCAAAACAGATATAAATTGAATTAAATAAAAACAGGCATCAGTGGTTAAGAATTGAAAAATATCATTTTAAATTTTAGAAAGAAGCCATTTTTTAAAATTTTACTGGGTGCTGTGGTACACACCTGTAATCTTTGCACTCTGAAGATGGACAGACAGCTAGTGCCTTTTATTTATTTATTTGGAGATTTCATTTTATTTTATTTTACTTTTTTGCCATAATTTTATTGATAAACAAATAGCAATGAGATGGTTTCAAATCAAATCGGTAGCCTGGTCAATTTAATGACTTAAGACTCTGTCTTAAAATAAAAAATAAAACAGGCTAAAGATGTAACTTACTTTTTTTTTTTTTTTTGGTGGAACCAGGAATTGAACTCAGGCTCCTTCGCTTGCCAGGCAAGTGCTTATTCCACTGAGCCATCTCCCTGGCCCCTGGGGTGTAGCTTAAGAAAGGAGCAGTGGGTTTAATCCCTAATACCTATTGGAAAGAAAAAAAAAATGCCTAGAGAATGAAGTAAGTGCTCTCATTCTACAGATAATTCAGGAAGCTGAATCTCAGACAGCCTGAAGGGCTCACCCACAGGTGCAGTGCCCTGAGCTGGGTAGGGGCTCAGGATCCTAAGGGGCTCCTGAGTCTTGAGGTGCTCTTCCCTCTTTAGCATATTTTGTTAAAATCCATGTGAAAGTAAAATCTAACTGAAAAATAGATATACTGTTTGTTTAGGCAGCTGTCTTCCCCAGAAGAGCCTTTATTCACTTTGGCTAAGTGTACATTACATGAATGTATTAACTTCAGATATTTATTGAAGTACTGCTACATATCCGAGGTACTAAGAATAAACTGGGAGTAAAAAAACACACTCCTCCTCCCCCTTTTCCTACTCTTCCCCTCCTCCGCTCCCTCCGCCTCCCTCTCCCTTTCACGCTCTCCCCCTCTCTCTGCCTCTCTTATCTTTCCATTCTCTTTATATTGTTTCCTCTTTTCCACTCCCCTGTATAGACAGACAGATAACTAGACTGAGCTTTCTGAAAGAACATGAGACATACCATTAAAAAATGAAATTTATGTTAGTGATAACTGGATAACCACTAGCAGGGAATGTAGCAAATTATAATTAATGAAACTATTACCAAGTTTCAGTTAGATATTTGTTATTTACATTGTCACAGAACCAAGTATAAAGGGTTTTACTGCCCTTGCTAGTAAACAATGAGTTCCTTGGGTTTGGCATTTTGAATGCATAAGTAAAATTAAAGAAAAGATTAATTTTATGACCTTTGCAGAGTGAAAGGAATACAGTGACTAGGAGATCTCATTTATTCAGCTTCATTGAGAAGCGGTGGCTTCTACAGTTGTGAACTTCCTAGACGAAGATTCATTCATTCATTATTTTGGCAAACCTTAGTGGAGCTTTTTCTATTTTCCAAGTTTATACCAGAGACAGAAATAAAAGAAAACAAGACAGGCTTGCCCTGCATGGTCAGGTAGCGAACCAATAAGTACACACACATGACCAGCACCAGCACCAGGATGAAAACTAATGAGGGTGCGAGTTTTGTAGAGAGAGCCTAAACTAAGAGGATTGCTATTTTAGTTTGGTCGTATTATAATGATCAGAGACTGGATACATTTTTATAAATATTTAAAAAATATTACAAACATGTAGAAACATTTTATAAGAACTTGTCCATATAAATATTTTAAAAACCCAAGGTGATATTAATGTGTACCACCAATCAGAAGATAGACAACATAAGGATCCTCATGTAAATTAATATATGAGTAAAATAATATGTGTCATTGTGAATAACACATTACATCCTAAGAGAGATATCCCTCTGTCGTCTATA
Source organism: Octomys mimax (assembly GCA_002564305.1). NCBI lineage: Eukaryota > Metazoa > Chordata > Mammalia > Rodentia > Octodontidae > Octomys > Octomys mimax. The sequence goes on from NDGM011186880.1 coordinate 11,507, forward strand.
TGTCAAGCATGTATTCCTAAAGCATTAATAATCTGTCTGCATGCAAGGGCCTGAGTTCAATCCCTGGTTCCACCAAAAAAAAAAAAATAATAATAATCTTTCTGCTGCTCCCAAATCTTACATGGTCTGCCGTACTTCTCCTTGTCTAATTCTTGACTACATTTCAAATTTCATTTCACATTCTTTTTACCTGATCAACTTTCTCTGCCTCCTAAATATTTGGAACACTTGTTGCCTATTATTAAATATTAGAGAAGCAAAACATACAGTCTACATTCCCATGAAAATGATGAGACTAAGTGAATCATCAGATTTATAGATAAGACGACTAGGGGTAGTTGTAATCAGGACACTGCGGAGGTAAGGTGGTCAGGCTAGGGGTTGGGAGCAAGTGTGCATGGCGAGCCTGAAGCTCAGGCAGGATGGGAGGGATGCGCAGATATCTTCGGGGATCTAACGGGAGGAACAGAAGGTCTCTGCTGCAAAGACCCAGAGAGAAGTGTGTTCAAGTTTAGAAAACACAGTACAAGGTCCCTGAGTCAGCAGAGTAGATTTTTATTTTTATTTATTTATTTACTTATTATTATTATTTTTACATAGAACCAAGGCCTAGATTGCTAGATTTCAGTAGGCTCAGTAGTCCATGGAAAGAGGGAACTGGGGACCCGGATGTAGGACCTGGATCAGGAAGTGCTTCGTGGGCTAGGACAGTGCCTTTAGAGTGCATTCAGAGCACAGTGAGAGATGTGGGGACATCTTAAGCAGAAGAAAAGGTGATCAGATTGGTGGTTTAACAAGTTTTCACCAGCTCCTGTATAGAAGAGCTTTCAAGAGATGAAGATGGAGTCCAGCTGAGAGAGACAACAGGCTCTATATTAAACACAATTGCAAACAGACAGAATTTATGCCAGCATAAAAGTCTGGGAATGACCTATTCCTGGAGTTCCTTTCATCGGAGCCCTAAACAGATATTGATTTAAAAACAGAATACAAAGGGAAAATTCTTTTCACCTGTGACAGTTGCAATGACATGAACTTTGTCCATTTACACCCGTGTGTTGTCAAAAATCTATGCTTTAAATCTCTCTAATAAGAGATCAATAATGCCAAACACTCCATTTTGTCAATAAACAACACACAAGCACTTAAAAATATTCAAGATATGTTTGTATTCACAGTTAATAACATAAATATATTGGACTATATGCACACAGTAGTGTGGAAGATACTAGAAAATAGCAAATGGTGGGTTATGAGTATAATAAATTAAATAACTTTAGATTCATATGACAGAAAAAAATAGACTGCACGATGCATCACACAGGTCTCCCTTGGACCAAGGCCGAGGGTCTTTCCCAGGACTTGCAGAGGTCAAGGTCATGTGTCTTGTCCTAGGACCTGCCTTCCCTCATGACAGCATGACTTGTCTGTACAAGAGGCTGGACTTTCAACTGAGGACTTGGGAAGACATTCTTCTGTTGAACTCAGTCAGATTAGCTGAGTTCCTAATTCCGTGCAGCCTCACCACCATTTCCATTCTGATAAAGTCTGCTTTCCTCACTCTCTCACTGGCATTGTTAAGAACACTTTCCTGGAAGCCAAAGCCAAGTGAGTATCTAGACCACAGTCTGTTTCTCAAGAAGTAGACCTAAGATTGCAAATAAGCATAACCCTCGACTTGGGGCAGCACAATGATGCCACACCTGCTTCGCGTGTGCATTGCATTGGTTCTGGTCACCAGGATGGGCACAACTGGAAGAACAAATGGGGGCCTATCTGAAGATGGTTCTGGAGAAGAGAAATGTCTTGTAAGGACTCAGGATTAACTAAAGAGATTTGTCAAGAAAATGCTTTATTTTTTTAAATTTAAAACTCCAGTTAAATTAGACACTGGAAGTTATTGAAGCATTCTATATAAAATGTAGAATGAAGATTGCATGTGCTTAATGTCTCCAAGGAATATAATATTGATGATGTGTTTGTTTATTTGTCCTGCAAATTTTTCTACACTGCCCAAAATCGTTAGATAGAAAAAGATGTTTGATGGTCCTTTACCAACCTAAAAAAGCATTTAAAGTTTGAGCATAATGAACTTTTTAAATTGGGCTTGTTATGAAATGTAACAATAGATCTATATAAAACTTTCAGGGGGAATATTACTAGGAGAAAAAGGATTGAGAGATTTACTGTGGCACCTGATATGTCATATCATATGACATAAGCAGGTCCTATCAATTTATAAACCTTTACTCTGATTAGTTTGGTATTTTTTCAAAGTATTTTGGTCTACTTCTTGTGATTGGTGCCAGCAGCAATATGGAAGAAGATGATTATTTTTTGCCTTTGTAAAAAGCTTCTGCCTATTTCTACTATGCCTTCTTCCATAATAGTGTCATGTATAGATATCCTGAATTGTCATGGATGACCTTTGCCCAGAAAGACAAGAATCACATTCCCTTTTTTGTGTGTGGAAGAGTCCACTTAATGAGATAGAATATAAAAATCTGTACTTACTAGATTTAGAAAATAAGTATTACAGCAATGTGACCAAAAGTATTATCTCTATGTAACTTGAATATATTTTTAATTTTAACACAAGCCCCATGTGATAGAAAAAGAACAGAGTTATAACAACAATGGTGACGAATCACAAGAATGTTCAGTTACCCGTGCAACATGTGCTAGCTTTTATGATCACTAGCAAGCACTCATCAAAAAGTAATTCTGGGTAAAAAAGTAGTGTCAGAAGTACTGATAGTCTATCAAGTCTGAATGAACAAAAGAAAGTTTGACTCATTTATAATCTTCAGTTTTGTTAGTTGGGCTATATGGAGGGTTTATTTAATTTTTTTTTCCTGGAAAGACAGATTTACTTTACATACTAATGTTGCATCAGAGAACTTCTTTGAGTTTTTTTTTTTTTCTCGTGTTTTGAATAACTGGTTTGTTGTGCAGTTGGAGCATGCCACCCTATCCAAGTTTATTGTAGCACTTAATATCTTTATTAAAGTTTTCTGTAATGCATGATCAGACCTGGCAATTTTGCTTGACGGAATTTGTGGAGGTATTGTATTCAAGGCGTAGGGTCCCAGCCCTCAGGAGCACTTTGCAGAGAACATAGACCAAATACGCTCACCAATATCTAGAGCATGACTGGTGCCAGGACTTCACCTCGTGTTGTTTTGGGTCACCAACATGAAAAACATGCACGTTTCTTTCCAAAGTCCACATAAAAGATCATATTATCTTGCTAAGAGAGGCTTTATTAAGAATTTCTTTAAGCTTACTGAGGCTAGAAAATTTATGGTATAGAATTTTAGAACAGTAACCAATGGAAAGTTCAGTCATGCTTCATATGTAAGCTGAACATTATTTTTCTCTTTTACTACACATTGGAGTTCCACTCTCCAAGATTTAGAAGGGAGAAATTGTAACCAGTCTTTAAATGCCATCATTGCAAATCACACATGACAGTAGAAAATATACTCTGCGAAATAATACTGCTATGTGAAGGGGTAGCACAGGCATAAGTGATTTAATTTATGTATTTAAAGCAAAATTTTGTGAAAGAATGTACCTATTCCTCTATTTCTGATTCTGATGTTTGTGCTGGTTTGACTTTTCACCCAAATCAATATTCAATGGTAACAACAATTATAGTCTGAAAACTAACTGTTAAACAATGCAATAGAAATTATTTTGTATATAAGCATAAAGTATTTTAGAACATAATTAATGTAATTTAGGAGACCACGCTATGTTAGGTGGAAGCTCTCATTGTTTGAAATCTCCCATTAGAAACTTATATATTTATTTATTTGGGATGAATGGTAAGCATGAGTTTGCAAGTGAATGCACTGGAAAATGTACATAAAATCTGTGTGCTGTTTAATTTAGAAGATAAAACAAAGATAATAAAAGAATATGAGCATCATAAAAATTTTAAAACTGTAAATGAAGAAATAATATGAGAGGCAAGATTTACAAATCAAAAAAGAGAGGGAAAGCTAATTGTCATATGCATTCTATGATACCGCAGAGGAGGTAAAAACAGGGAAACGTTAGAATGAAACAATGGAATAGACTGCATTCAATTTTTTTTTAATCTCCAAGGGTGAAAATTAGAAAACAAAATCTAAATGCTTGCGGTAATATTGAAGCCTTTATTTAAATGATTTTGAACTTAAATGTGTTTTACTATTACTTCTAAGCAATAAAAATGATTATAGTGATTTCAAGAAAGTTGACTAATTGAATAATTAAAGGCATAAAATCAATTTTAGTGGAAGCATTGTCATCTGAAATCAAATAATAGAGCCCTTGTGAATGACAGACAAGGACGAAGAGTATCAGTGATGGCATACAGTAGTACAGTTATCTAGTTTCATTAATATCATATATTTTCTTGAATAAGTTCATTTGTATTGCATAGATTCCAAAGTTCCCTGATAAACAATGTTTTTTTTTTGTTTAAAAGTAACAATTGAATGATCTTCTCAATTCAAACTTTTGTCCTTTAAATTGCTGTTGATTAGCCAGTGTGTTCAATTTGTAAAATGCATACATGCTGAAAATATTCCTTCCCACCTTTAAACTATGCTACTTTCCCTGGAACAGCTGTTTTGTTGAAACACTTTGCACATCTTCATACTTTTGCTTCAAGGCTCTGACCCATAGTAGCGTGGCAGACACAGTGACTAGCCTGGTCTTTCCTGTGTCGCTCAGCATAGCATCTGACTGATCTTCTGTGTTAGCACATGAAACTCTTAGGAACTACACAGGATCCTGGAATTCATGTGACGAGTTCCAACTGATCTTTGAGTTTGTTTCCCTTTTTGCTTTTACTGTTAAAACAATGCTGAGATGAATGTTTATTTTACATACATCTTTTTGTTTCGTTTTGTTTTTCTAGGGAAGGTTCTACAGGGTGTTCATGGTCTCACTACTAGATCGGACTCATGGTGGTCCGCCTGTTTACAGCCTCCCAAGAGCTGGGATTACAGGCATGCACCACCATGCCCAGTCTCAATTGCCACCTTGGTGCACCAGCAGGGCAGGCTCGGGGATCAAACCCTTGGCCCCTGCACTTGCTTTCAGGTGCTTTAACCCACTGAGCTATTTGGCCGGCCCTTCACCTACATCTTTGAACACATCTTTGAAATAAATCTTACAAATTATAACAAAAAGACACATGGATTAAAAATGTAACAAATGACAAAAATTACCATCTGGAGAGGCTTTGTTAATTTTCATTTTTACAAGCAATATCTGAAAGCAGCATATTTAAAAATAGAGCAAAAAACATAGTAATATACAATTTATGATTTTAGGCAACATAGCTAATTTAAAAACTTAATATAATTCTAACTTAATTCTAACTTAATTTTATATTTGTGTGTTTAGTGTCGTAAGATTGTTTTTATTGTGTTTAGATTATGCAGAAGTTTTTCTTTTGGAAGCTGTATGTTCACATTCTATATTGATTATAAAAATTTGAAACTTAAAGTTTCTTTAGATTTTTTTTTATTCAAGGTGGGAGAATTATATGCACACATTTAATTTCCCACTAGGTCCACATTTCTATTGTTTACATGTCTTAGTTCATCAGTTAAGTATCATTTTGGCAAGGTTTTTTCTTTTTCTTTTGGCTGTATGGGGGATTGAACTCATGACCTTGAGCTTGCCAGGCAGGTGCTTATACTGCTGAGCTGTATCCCCAGACCCTGGTTAAGTATCTTTTGGAATCAAAGAATGTACTCAGTTTTTAGTTAAGAAAGATGAAATATCTATTTTATATACATTCGAGTATAATATACAATATATAATAAGATATATAAATATAAATATATATATATATCACAAAATATTATTTCAGAAGCTAAGGGACAAATATATCCATACAAGTAATTGTTTAATGAAATATAAAAAATAAATTAAAAACATGTCTCATAACAATTAAAGTATTAATAGTTCTAAAGTGTAACACCACGTATATGAGATTACTGTTCAGTTTTTCAACACACTGGATGCTATAGATACCTGAAACTGATCATCACTGAATCTATAGTGTGTTGTTGTTCAAGAACTCATAGAAGCTATTAAATGTGATTACTTTCCCTTGGGGCTTTCCTGGTGAGGAGACTTGCAAAGGTGAAGCTTCTAAATTAGAACAGATTCTCATGAATAAGGATGTTACTTATTTATTACTATTTCGGAAAAGCAGCAGGTCTGAAAGCTGTCTGCTTCCAGTTCTGGGCAAGAATAATAGTGCTGGAGGAAAAGCATAGCTAATTTTGAGTAATATGCCTGAGGAATTTTTCAGCAGATTCTATTCACCACTTCTTTGATATACTACCAGGTTTGGCTTCTTTTCTTTTCTTTTCTTCTTCTCCTCTTCTCTTCCCTTCCCTTCCCTTCCCTTCCCTTCCCTTCCCTTCCCTTC
>NDGM011186890.1:0-12206 GCA_002564305.1 Octomys mimax
CATGTGGATGAGTCACGGCCATTGCTTGGCCAGTGTGCACTCTGTGAAAGCCTGAGAGAATGTATGCTGTTGATTAAAAAAAAATCTATTGGTTTGCATTTTTTCCCTTCCATCCTTTCTCCTATCCCCCATCCTAGATCCTTTTTCCTTTTGAACAATTTCTTTCCATGTCGCAATATGTGTTTTACATTTTAGACTTTATTTACCCTTTCTGTTTCTCTCACCAGGGAGACAATATGATGTTTACACATGTCAGTCTGTTTTATTTCACTAATAAGTATGGTCTCGAGTTGTATCCATTTATCTATGAAAATTTCAAGTTTATTTATGCTATTAGTGACTTTTAGCTCCCTGAAAAGGAATTTTGTGCTAATTATCATGTAGAGAAATTTTAATGCCCATATCTCATATTCTGAATAACTACTTTGGCAATAACAATATGCAGTGAATTAATTATTGTTATTCTCTTATTCCTTTGTTATGAGATTTGTTTTACCATTTTTCCATAAAATAAAAAAATACTAGTGTCTTTAAATGTAACAAGTTATTTACTTGAATGAACCTTAATATCTTAGAAGGTTTTCTTAGGAGTTTCTGAGCAAAATGGCAAGGAAGAGAAAATTTAATGAGAATTTATTAATTTTTATAAATCATGTTCTTAAAGCCTTTAAATATTGTTCTCATTTGGGTACATTCATTGGAAATGTGCTTCCCACTTGATTATGTTTTTTCCAGTAAGTCCAGAATGAGATGAAAATAGGAAGCAATTTATGTGTATAGACCTCAGAGGGGAGCATGAGAGAAGAAACAGGCCAAAGGCTAATTTTATAAATCCTTAAAAGTATGAAATAAAATTATTTTTAATAGGTGAGAATGTTGTATTTAAAGAGATGTGTGCCAGATGGAAACTCAGCACCATTTTTTCTCTCCTGTGTTTTCTTCTAAATTCTTGGTAATAACATTTTCCCACCCCTGTGCCAGCAGGGTTCTGGATTAACTTACACCTACGAGAGGCTCTTGAGCAAGACTTGGAAGGCGGGAGAGCAGCGGAAGACATCATTGCTCCTTGAGGCAGGTTCATAGGTTTCGGCAGATGGGCATCTGTGGAACCATGCCAGGAGCTTCCCAGCATCCTCTGGTGCACCAGCCATTTGGAGCTGCAGACAGCTGAGCTCACTGGTGGCAAAGGGGTCTGAGCTGCTTGTTGTCATTTCCTGAATGTCAGCAGAGGCTGTTCTTGACCTTTGCTTACTCAACCCTGTAACTGATTTCATAAACTACTGACTCACCTTATTAAATTTGTTTGTGCATGGACTGCCAAGACTGAATGCTAGTTCTCTAACTTGAATCCTGATTACTACACACAGATTTTCTCAGAAAGAATATTTTATGTGATGTGTATCTCTTTAAGTTTTATACAATAGTAATTTTTGAAAAATAAAATGAATGTAACAATTAACATCATTTATTTCTTGAAAAAAACTATTTTTGGTGATTCTGAGGATTAACCCTAAGACTCTGAGCATGGTAGGCAAGGGCTGTATTATTGAGCTATACTTCCAACCTCCTTGGTATCTAACATTAACTTAAACTATTCTGTTTGGAGATTTTAATGGGTCCCTTATTAAAAATAGCATTTAATATTGATATTTATAATTTTAAATCCTCTGTTATCTGCTAAAATACAGGGGAGGGATATTTTCTTGGCAAGAAAACATTTCCAGGCAATGATTCACTAAAAGAGTTATTTGGACACAAATAATCTCTTTGAAGGATGATATCTGTAGCATTTTCTCATTATTTTGGCTTCTTCCACTTCTGTTATTAAACTAAGGATAGAATGCAATAACCCACCTTTGCATAGTATTAATTCACAAAGTACATTCTATGAACAGCATCATTGGGTATCCCCAGATTCCTAGCTACTTTTTGTACATTTACTAAATTTCCAGTGCTTCCTTTATGCAGCAGTTAGGGGAAACATTTTCATTGTTAGGCCCCTCAACCACCCCTGGATTTAAACCATTTAAGAATTAGAATTGTATCCTAATGATTATAGTTTTTTTGTGATAATTCCAGGCCCATGATCCTAGAAGATGGCCAGAAAAGTAGGTTTAATGGATAACTATAAATGGTTGAGATTGAATTTTTCTGAAATTTGGGCTCTGAAACCTGTGACATTTTTATGATGTCACTTTTCATTCAAAATATAGTTAGGCTATCAAAAAATAGGTGCAATAATTGATGAAAATAAACAAGTGAATAAGCAAGCAGACCCCATAGCATATTTCCAGTAAGCTGTTTCATGCAACCAACACAAAGAATTATTAAAAAAATTAACTTTTAATAATGCCACATCTAACTTAACTCTCCAGTATCAGTATTCCATGCCACACAACAACTGTTGATGATATAGAAATAGTTAAAAAAAATTCATGATCTGTGCTTGGAAGAATTGAGAAGTGCTTCATTTTAAATGGTTTATGGGAGAAATCCAGAGAAGCAGAGAAAAAGCAGTGGCAGATGGGGTGGCTAATTTTGAGCCAAATTTTAGGTACTCTTGTGTTGATGAGGAAGAGTAATTTATTCTGGAACATTGCTACATGAAAAGAGTTACATGCCTTAGTTATTTTTCCACCCCATCCCCATCCCCACAAGGAATGTAATCATTATGTACTGCAAATATATTCTAATATAAAATGAAATGATAATGCTCTTAAAAAGTCACTAATATTTCAGAAACAAACATATATTCGACATGGTTTCTATCCTTAAGGAATTATTACTTTGTAGAATAGTTATACACAGGCACAACGAGGTATAGTGAGTGCTGAATTGTAGGCTAAATCAATCATGGAACTTGATGTTTAAGGAGTAGGGTTGTGCTGGAATTCTTTCCTCGATGCCAGGCCAACAGGCACAAATAAGGAATCGGAGAGTTTCACATTTTCTCTACCAACTAACTGCTTCAAAGTCTAGAGTATGGCTTACCTCAGAAGGCATTGCCCTGAACAGTTGGTTTATAATTGTTCTAAGCACAATAGAATACATTGCTAAATTCATTTGCTCACTTTTCCAGTAAAAAGACACTAAATCTAGAGCATAGAGTTATATTCCAAGGATATTTTATTTATTGATTTATTCCTCCCATTGTGGACAAGAATAGCTGGATATGAAAAGTGTATACTTTCACTTTGTAGAAACAGCCATGAGAGATAGCAGGCAATGCTCTTAAAGGCCAGCTTGGATTCAGGAGTAGGATATTTGAATAGGATTCCTTCATGAATGCAAGGCAATTTTGCATTTTTATTTTGTGCTACACTTATTGCATACAGCTGTATATGATAATATTGCATGTTTTGGCATTATATGTGTAGTTTCTGAATTTTTAAAAAAAATTAGACATGTCTTAATTATACCACTCAACATTTTTTGCCTAATTTAATCCACTAAATTTTTTTTTCCAAAGCAGAGTGACTTCTTATTTTGGTAAATCTTTCTTACCAGACAAATCACACATTCACCATGGATTGCTATGATTGCCTAACAGAAGGGGAAAAAATAATCTCACCCTAAATTAAAAATGAGACCCATCTACTTTAATTATAAAATAGGAATGATTACTACCACTTACTGATTACTTAAATATTCATGAGTGTCTCCAAATTTAGATGGATGTATATTCAGAGTTAAAGCTGTGTTTATTTATTTATTTTTATCGAGAGATAGAGTTAATTCTTGCCTCCGTGATGGAGCTCCTGGAAAGCTGTGGAAGACGTCTTTGCTGATTTCTGCATGTATTAAGAGGTAGTGAGTGGCAGTCAGCGTTTCTCTTGTGAACAAATGAGGTGGCCTCAGCATGACTGTGACTTGGATACACAGAAATAATTTATTCTCTTACTCCTTTTGATCACATGTGATATAATAAAGGTTGATTATATAATTACGACAGTAGGCCTATGAGTTTGGACTTTAAAACCTTCCACCTAGGGAACAAGAGAACACTGTAAGGTGCCCAGTTAAATTCTAGGATTGCCTACAAAATATCGGGAGGAAAGGCAGAAAAATCTCCCCCATCCTAATACTCTGGGTGGATTCTCGTTCTGGTGTCTGAATGTTAGGGCTAGAATCAATTCTAGGAATAACAAACATAAACAATAACTGTACTGAAAATGAGTTTAAGGCTCAAGTAAATGAAGTAATGAATTCTAAACAAAGAATCAGACTTGGTGGTGGAAATGAGATAAAAATCTAGTTTTCAGAATCCAAGTTTAATGGCATTTCTATTGTTTTAAAATCTTTGGTCCTTTTCAGATTTCAGTGAGTTTCAACCCCATGTCTAGCCATTCTTTCAAGAAATGTTAACTAAAGGCAGATGAGTCTCTGCACACAGAACCCCTCCCAGTGGCATCTTCTTCTGTAAGAGTATTTTTTTTTTAAAATTCACTCTGTGGGTTTGTTCTTTCTCTTGAGATAAAGCCGTTATTCCACCAAAAGCACCCCATGGAGATTTCTACCTATTTCACTGCCTAATAGGATAGGATGGTTGGCTGAAAAGAAGGACGGGTGAGATACCCTTTCATGGGTGTGTCTTTGATTGGTGTATTTAATACATACTACTGTTACTTTCACTATTAGATTTTATGCATGTGGAAAGCAAGGGCTATGGCATCTTCTCTGTTTACCAGCTTACTTAATAGCAAAGAATAACATCATGAATATATTAGATATAAAGAAATTTTGATTTGATTAGTACCTTCAACTGGGGCAGCAGGCATAAACCATAAGACTGGTAACATAAGTTCTGAAGGAGTCTGTGTCCTATCCAAGTTGTGAAACCAAGGACACGTGTTCATTCATTTAACTTCCAGCTGGTAAAAGTATGTTCAAAGTTTGGTCTTAAACTGAACACACACACACACACACACACACACACACACACACACACACTCAACCAAAAAACCCTCACTCAACATATTTTAAAGAGAGAAAAAACTCTATATAGGTAATTAGATATTTAAAAATACATCGATGGGTTGGAGGGATAAAAGATAATACCCTCACTTATTCTCAGATGTTCTAATTTTCAAATAGTTTCTGGAATTCTAAGAAACTATTGGTTTATAGTTATATGCAGGACAGGATGAGGTGGTTCCTAAGACACCACTGAGACAGATGCAACATATACCATTGGCTAAAGCACTGCTCTCTTACAGTGGAGAAGCAGTAGTATAGTTTCTTCTTCCTTCTGCTTCACAATTCTCATGAAAGCTCAGCTGACTGGCCCTTGCTAGCCTGACCCCCTATTGACAGGGACTGTGAGGAATAAGCTTCTAGATTTCCAGCTCCTCTATCATGGAAATCAGCATAAAAAAGGGAAGACGCGCTGTCAAGCTGCTAATGACAAAATGTGATACGAGCCAATTTCCACCAATAGGTACCAATTGTTTTCACCCATTTTTAAAAATTCAGTTAATTTAAAGCCATTGAGGGCTCTCCTCATTTGTTAATCTGATGACTTCAGTATGAGACTTACATCTGCCTAATATGATTCTGATTTTCTTAAGAAGTGTAGGATGAGGAATTATTCATGAGAATATCCTAAAGGATTCAACATGGTATTTGGGCTATTGAAAAATTCTTCAAGTAAAAAAAAAAATGTTATGGCTATATTCTGACATAAACCTACCTTAGGGATATATTTCTGCTTGAGAGAGCTTTCTTTTTGAAAGTATAAGGAATACAAATCATTTTTAAAATTATTCCATTTGCTTTTGGGAAAGAGTATAGAACAGAGATCAGAGTATTGAAACAACTTATTAGTAAACCTTACAGGTATATGATTTTTCTTTTCTTGTGCCAGTAGTAGCTATCTAACATGACATGTACATTAAAACTCTTTACAATAATAAAGAACTGCTGATACTTGAGAGAAAATACAATGTTGATACTTGAGGGGAAACAACACTGTTTTCTTGTCATTGACCATTACATATATTTTCAAATATTTGCAAATTTACTCATTTCAATGCTATCAACATAGCAACATTAAATGTGATTTCATTTCCCACATAAGACATCATTTCCTAATGGATTCAGGGAGTCATACACAAGATGACAGAAACGTCCTTATGAATAATAGCTACCTGGAGTAGAAACACTATACTCCCATTGTTTTTTTTTTTAGGCCAAACTGTGTATTTATAATTACAATAGTATAAATGTATTGTGTTGTATGTCATCTTTATTTGCCTGTCATTGTCAGTAACAGATGACAGGGATGGTGTCTGAAAATACTTCAGAGGAAGTCTAGGTAGAAATCAGGGCAGAGGAAGTGTTTGGCAGGGAGACAGATTGGAAAATGAGTTTCCAGAGAGTGAGGGGAAGGAAGTGGAAAGAGGAGGAACTGAGTATCAATGAGGACTGGGCTTGCGTTCTCTAATGCCCTTTCTTTTCTTTTTTTGGAGGCCTCAAGATGCCTCTCTGGTTTCCTGGGAGAGACTGCGTTCGAACCAGAGTATCTTTGTTTAAGCAGGCATGGAAACAACTGTGCTAACCTGACCCCCTATTGGCAGGGACTGTGAGGAATAAGCTTCTAGATTTCCAGCTCCTCTACCATAGAAGTCAGCATAAGAAAGGGAAGATGTGCTGTCAAGCTGCTAATGACAAAATGTGCTACAGGCATGGAAACAACTGTGCTTAATGGGCAGGCCACCCCCTCTAACGCCTTTTCAGAGACATGGACAGAGACTGAGATTTTGCCTTGCTAGTTAATATTACTATTATCTGCCTGTGTGAGTTGTACTTCCTTCCATATAGCACTATCCCTGGATTGAACCAGCTTGGCAATGGCTCACAGATGGGCAGGAGTTGGTCTTGCCAGAGGGAGAGAATTTCTGTTTATTATCCCCTCTGGTGCCCAACTTTTAAGCAGCCCAAAAGGGAAGGGAGCTGTATATATATATAAACTGCTGATACCTGAGAGAAAATAATATGTATTATATAAATAATATATTCATAATATATTCATATATAATAATATAATATATATTTATGTATTAATATAAGTCTTGCTACACAGTTTGGACTCATAGCGATCCTCCTCTTTCAGCCTCCCCAACACTGGGATTATAGGCGTGTGCCACCTTGTCTGGTTTGCTGCATGCAGTACTGGAGATTGAACCTGGGTCTCTGTGTTTGCCAGGTAGGTACTTAGGATGCTGAGCTATCTCCCCAGCCAGGGAAATATATATATATATCCTTAACCCTAAAAATATATATGTGTATATATTTTTTAATTAATTAAATTTTTAAAAATGTATTTGGCTGTTACAGGATCTCACTACACAGCTTGGACTCATGGTGATCCTCCTGCTGTCAGCCTCCCAAGCACTGGTATTATAGACATACGCCACCATGCCTGGACTCTGGCTGGCTCAGCCTGGCCTGTGGGCAGCATTGGTATGGCATGCAGTGCCAGGGATTGAACCAAGGTCCCCATGCTTGCCTAAGCAGGCACTTTAGTCCACTGAGTTATCTTGCTGGCCCCAAGAAATATATTCTTATCCAACAAATACATCTTCTTGGTGGCATGAGACATCAGAGGCTGCTTATCTCCTATTTGTATAGCTGTGTAGTCTACTGTGTGCTTTAGACTTGTACCATGGATAGAGGAAATTAGTGGTACTCTTTAAATTTATAATTAATCACACTAACTAATTGCTAATATTTTTATCTGTTGAGACTTCAGGAGATTGATTTCTATAAATTTCAAACTACTTCGTTAGAGAGCTTAAGGAAACCTAGCCCCTCCTTTTTTGTGTTTGACCTTGCTTTGTGAATAGACCATATATTGAATATCTTGGATGGAACTTCCACTTTTTTTGCATATGGGCATGAATTCTTAGTTTTCTGAATTTCTTAATACCTCAGAATTAAGATTTAATAAAATATTTACTGAATATTTATTTTGTATAAAGAATTATATATAGTTGGAGTATTAAAATTTAGGGAGAAAAAAAGGCAAAGTCCCCCAGTCTTTATGAAGCTTTCATTGAAGAGATAGATGTTGAACAACAACAACCACCACCAAAAGGATAAATAAAACAAACCAAAACTAAATAAAATGAACACAGACTTGGATACAGCTGCCATGTGACTTGCTAACAGATCACAACTTAATAAACCTGTTATAAGGTGGAAATATGGTAAGTTCCAAAGACACTCAAGGCACCTAGCCTACTGAGCAGCCTAGCTCGGCACTGCATGGACCCGTAGAACACTGGGCATTGTTGCTCATCCTGTGGCTGCTCAGCTGTGGCTTTCTGCCACTCAGTAGAATGGTGACACAGTATTGTCTGTGTAGTGCTAGAGTTGGGAAAAAAAATCAAGCTCCAAAATTCAAAGTGCAATTTCTATTGAATATGCATGGCTTTTGTAGCATCATAAAGTTGAAAAAATTGTTAAGTTGATATATCATAAGCTAGGGTATATCAGCCCAGAATAGATGATAATCAAAGGGATTAGATGTGATAGGAGAGGTCACCAAAAGTGAAGAAAAACTTGTCCAGAAAAACAGCTCGACAGTGTGAAAATCTAGTTGAAAACTTGAGGTAGAGGAGCAGAGGTCAAGGAGCAAAAGCTCAAATTCTCAAATTTGCCAAGTGACAGATGTTCTTTTTTTTTTATATATATAGTACTGGAAATTCAACCAAGATCTTCCCACTAAGCTATGCTTCCTGTCCTTTTTAATTTTTATTTTGAGACAGTGATTGCTAAATTACCCATTCTGGGCTCAAACTTGTGATCCTCCTGCCTCAGTTTCACAGAGTGCTGGGATTGTAGGCATGTGCCCCAATCCTGGTGTAGATTTACTTCTCTTATTCTGTTCCTTCATTTCATACCTTTGAGAAGTGTTTACCTAGCCTTCCTAAATCTCAGTTCTACATCTATGATTTTTAAGATTTCCCATGTAAATTAAATGAGGAAATGAGAAGCACTCTTGGTTAACTATTATGCTGTTTGTACATTATCACTCATCATCATTATCAGTATTAAAATTAATAATAGGAACAAGAAGGGACAATAGGCTTTTCAGCATTCTGTTCAAACCTTTCTGTGTTTTTTTTTTCTAGCTCTGGCAGTAGTGGGATTGATGTTAGAACTGCAAAACTAGGAAAACATCTGGGCACAAATACTGCACGTGTTACCACGAACGTCTCCCGACTCACTCATGCTACTATCTTTACTGAAGTAATTTTAGAAATGACTACTTGAGAGGGAGACACTTTTATCTCAATCCTCCTGCTGCATAATTCATATGTCATAAAGGCACAAATTGACTCTCCACCAGTGAATTGGGAAATTGGGTTTAATATCTGTAACCATGGATATAGCAAACTTAACAGTGCCTTTTAAAATTGTTATTTATTTATTAATTAAAATAATTAATTGGCAATATTTTTAATCTGATTATTTAGCCTCCAGGGACCAAAGTGTAGGACAGATATTTTTGCTTGGCATGCTCACCTGAATATTTTTATAAATTTCAAAAACAAGTCCCCCTTCAAATTAGCTTCATTGGTGTGTGTAGTTAGATAAGCCAGGGCTTTTCAGCCATGAAGCATGGATTTCTTCTAATTCATTTTGCTCATGAGACCTAGTATGGAATTCTTACTTCTTTACTATTAAGAAGTGCTTTATAAGAAAAATAATTGTAGCAAGATATTGTTCAAAGCACACATGCAGTTTCTGCCTTGCTTATTTTTCTTTGAATCTATCCACACTTTACTTCGAATAAAATAATTCATGATTCTCCTGCAGCTGGAGAAAGAATCAAGCATAGCGTCTGAGTTATTTTCACAGAGTGCTTAATCAGGTGCCATTTCAGGAAGGGCTTGATTATTTAAGTGTGGGACTCACAAGGACTGAAAAACAGCTTCGTGCTTCCCTGCTCAAGGGGTTAGAGACAGCCCCGCGAGGTGGCTGGGAGAAGGAGAAGGCTATAGTGGGAGCCCCTGAGAAGTTTAAGCATAGGCTGGAAAAGACGTGGGCGCACCCTCCATGGTAGGAAGCCAGACCACGCTTCCCTTGCCACAGAAAGAGCGAGGTTTGACGGTGCCAGTATCAAGTACTTGAACTGTTTGCCTTGCCTACAACCAGCACTGGGTCTGAGGTCCCATTGCCTTCCTCAGCTACAAAGGCAAACAAGGACACGTTGGCTTGGGCAGTAGCCACAGGCCCGGCTACACAATGAGGTCCCTGGGACAAGAGGGCACATCACAAGCACCACTCTAAACTAGGTGGATGCAAATGTATGGTGGATTCCAAAGCTGTGGACCTTAGAAAGAAGCTGCTCACTCAGAAATACAGAGAAGTTTCCTTGTTGTTTTAGGACTTTTTCCACCCCTATCACATATGCACAGCTTATTTGAGTTTGGGGAACATTCCTTTCTCCTTTTTTTTTTCTTTCTGCTCTTCTTAGTTTTTATTTTTTTTTCTTTCTCTTTTCTTCTTTTCATTTTTTCTGTTAATTTTTCTTTTTTCCTTCTGAATATTTTTCTCCCTTTTTTCTAGTCCTTCTTCTCACTGATTCTTTCAGTTATTTTTATCTAATTCTATAAATATCTTTCTAATCTTTAATAAGATTACTTACTTTACTCCTCATCTCCCATTTGTTGAATTTTCCAATTTTTCTTACTTTTCTCTCCTCCTCATAGCTTGTTTAGTTTTTTTCCCCATCTTTTATGTATTTGGTACAGGGTCTCACTACACAGCTCAGACTAGTAGTGATCTTCCTGTTTCAGCCTCCCCAGCACTGGAATGACAGGTGTGCACCATGATGCAAGTGTTGGTGGTAGTTTGGCACACCCAGGGCAGTTCCAGCATGGCATACAGTACTGGGGATCAAACCCAGGTCCTTGTGCTTGCCTAGGCAGGTACTTAGACCACTGAGTATCTCTGAGACCCCTCATTAGTTTAATTTTTAGAAGTTTCTCCTATCATTCTTGTATTTCCAGCCCATTATATATTAAGTACTGTAACTATTGAGATTTATTAATCTGTAGATAGTTGACTCTATGCTATTAATATTAATTTTTTGCTGTTTTTAGTGGCGGTAAAGTTAATACATTTGATATATGTCCATTGAGTTTTCTTAGTGTTAACACTACAATTATAGATATCTTTTCTATGGTTAGTATGGTATATTTTGACTTTATTGGTATGTTAATATCCCACCTGCTTTCAATGGATATTGTTGGTGGTGGTGCATTGCTTTTGCTAGAGTCCCATAGTTAGCATTCATAGGTTGCCTCTGTGTGGCAATATCTAGATTTCCTTTGTGTCAGGACAATAATGCTTTGGTTCCCAAAGGTGTTTGTTGATAAATAATTTGGTTCTCAAACAAAACTGTTTGACACAATTTTGCTTCCATTTTCACCAACTCCACACTGGATTCTAAACACTACAAAACCCATCATCCCTGTGCAAACACAGATGAGGCCTTGTCCCTTTGTGAACCAAAGAGTTACTATACTGCCATCTATTCTCACAGAATTTGGTGTTGGGCCAATTACACTGAATACTACCCTTTAAAATTAACTGGATTCTAGCCAGCACAGGGGCCCAGCGTGTGAGTGGGACATCTCTGGGCCCGCTGGATCCTCATTCCAGCTAGTGCCTGGGCCTGGCATGTGAGTGGGACCACCCAGAGCCCACTGGATCCCCATTTCAGCCAGTGCCTGGGCCCTCGCGTGTGTGCAGGACCACCTACGGACCTGCTGCATCCCCATTCGAGCCAGCACCCAGCCCCAGCATGTGTGGGGGATTACCCACCTGCCCACTGGATCCTCATTCCAACCAGCACCCTGGACAGGTGTGTGTGTGTGGAACTTCCTCCATCAGACAGGCCCAGTGTGCAGCCCTGAAGCAGAACTCCCTGCAGATAGGTCAGAGGCAAGATCTACCGAGCTAAGGAGCAGAACATCTTGTGAGTGGCACAGCAGGTTTACTTCCAAGGGCTGCAGCAGGAAGAAGTGGAGCACAGCAGCCAGACCCAAGTCACACCCACCTGAACAAGTTAGAACTTAGTAGATCCGGGATTGGTGCTAAGGTAATAATTATACCAAAGCTCTACACCAACGTTCAGAAGACAGTGCTATACAAAATGACAAAGAGAAGGAGCAAAATGCATTCTCAGGCCCTGA
>NDGM011186892.1:0-16502 GCA_002564305.1 Octomys mimax
CTACTGAGCTGTTTCCTTGGCCCCTGTCCCATTTCTTGTCCTCTCTGCAATATAACATAGGATAGAGATGGCTCAGTGGAATAAGTGCTTCCCTGGTAAGCACAAGGGTATGAGTTCAATTCCTGGTTCTGCCAAAAAAAAAAAAAAATAATAATAAAATAAAAAAATGAATTCATGTCAAAATCTCAGTGGCTAGGATTATATCTCAGTGACAGAGCATGTGCTTAGCTTAAGCACAGTCCCAGGTTTGATTCCCAACAAGAACAACAAAAAAGAAAAAGAAAACACACCCACACACCAGCTCCAGCCAGCTGGGTGCCCCTCAGGCAGTCCTTGTATGGGCCCAGAGCCACAGTATAATTTCATGGTGCCTCATCTATAAAACAGCGCCTGATGAGGGTGGACACCATGGAGGGTATCTGGAGCGTTGTACTGATGCGAACAGTACAGGCTTAGACAATGCCTGACCGCTTGGTGCCCAGTGAGCTGTCCTCTGGTGGCTGTGGCAGCAGCAGTGGAGACAAAAGCAGAATGCTGCTTGCTCTCAGCCTCTGTGAGAACAGCTTTCAGTGACATGGAACTTCTGATCCTGTGCGATGGGCCAGGCAGAGATGCTGCTCACCATTTTTGTTTCTTGTCAAGGAGACAATACTCCTTAACTTTCAGAAGCTAGACTGATTTCTCCTGCTTAACCATGCTTTAGACTTTCCATCTTGTTGTGATGGTCCATCTGAACTTGGGTACAGGGGTTGGTGGCAGGTGGCAAAGGTGTATTACAAGAGTCAGTTCCCTTTCTGCAAGTTAGGACAATGCCCTTGTCTCTCGTTATCAAAATAAGACATACTTACTGCTAAGAACTCAGATAACTAAGCAAACTATGAAGAAGAAAATGAAAAACTGCCTCCAAATTCTATTACCTATCAATATTGCCTACAATTTGTCTGGCTGTCATTCCAGATTTTTATATGCATAATATACATGTAGAATATGAATATATACACATTGGCATAAAATTTTGTATGATGTTATATATGTAGGGTTTTTTTTTTACCATCAGCAATATTGAGAATATATCCCTCCACATCAATATTACAAATGTACAGTATGTTTGTTAATGGTACTTCATTAGAGAGACCATATTCAACTAACATATTTTTTTCCTACATCTATTTATTTAGGGCTGGGACACAGCTCAGTAAAATAAGTGCTTTCCTGGCAAGCACAAGGTCCTGAGTTCAATCCCCAATACCGAAAGAAAAAAGAAAGAAAGGAAAAAAAAGAAAGAATGAACGAACGAACAGAAAAGAAAGTAATATATTTAGTTAGTTTGGTGCCCGGAATCAAAACTTACGA
Organism: Octomys mimax; assembly: GCA_002564305.1. Taxonomy (NCBI): domain Eukaryota; kingdom Metazoa; phylum Chordata; class Mammalia; order Rodentia; family Octodontidae; genus Octomys; species Octomys mimax. Next base: position 1,354 of record NDGM011186892.1, read on the forward strand.
CCTCATGCTTGCCAGGAAGGTGCTATGCCACTGAGCTATATCCTGCCTGTATTTGCTTAGTTTTTTTGTTTTTGTTTTTGAGATATGGTCTCCCTACATAGCCCAGACTGGCAGTAACCCTCCTGCCTCAGCTTCCACAGGCTCAGTACTGCACGCATGTGCAGCCATACTCTCGCGTTTCTCACTTTCTCAAGACTATTTATTGACTTCCCTCAGGAGACCTTGATTTTTGGCTCCAATTCATCCATCGCTCCTGTAGATGCATATAAATGTCTTGTAATATAAATATTAAAAATTCTACCACCATAAAGATATAGATAGGTGGAAAATTGTAATAAAGTTCATTCAGCTAAGAACATTTTTATGAATAGAAATTAAAATTTATAAATCTACTTACCCTAATTAAAATCACTTAAATTTTTTTGTAATTGGTGTTCCTTAACATTTTTAGAGTTTCTTTGTTACCCTACATGAGTAAAGTACTCTGAAAAATATGGAAGCAGTACACTAGTTTCACATCTATTAAAGACATCTTCACTCACTCCAAGGAAATAAAGCAAGCTGTAAGTTATGAAAAGCTACAGCTATAAGAATTAAAGCTAAAAAGCTCACTCATGTTATGTTAAGCCATAAAAGGAAGAAAGAATTCTAAGTAATGTCTTTCCTATCTGAAAACACTTCAAATTCCAAGTCTGGATGTGAGAAAAAATTTAAAAAACTAGCAGGTAAGCGATGTGACATGATATACATACTTCGTTAGGTAATGGCAGTGTTAAAAGAACCAATAACACAGAAGTTTAAAAGTCTTGCTAATAACATCATTAAGCTTCCATTCCATAAAGCCATTTGTCTCAATGGGCACAGCACAGGAAAACTGAAGTAACTAGAAAAACTAGGGTAACTGCTGCCTTGCAAAAGATGAGACATACAAAAATTGCATTCCATGTAAAATGGCTGTCTTTTCATACATTCTCAGGAGTATCTGAAGTACCTTTGCAGAAAGCTGCTATACAATTTCTCTAATGAAATGAACTTTCTGGAAAGTGGTAAAGTTGATTTAATATGTTGCTCCAGAGGACCCGACTAAGTGTATGCTGGGAGTTCTAAGTAACACTGCACACGTGCGCGCACCCAAGCAAACTCGCACAGTGCATGCCGTACTCTAAAAGTAGAGGAATCTTTGTGCATTAAAGGGAAAGCAGCACAGAGCTCACAGTTTCAGTTATTTTCGGCCTCTCAAATGAAAAAAGACACCCTACAATTTCCTTGAGAACCTATACAGTGACACTTAGCGGGAATGTGTACCTTCATAAATTAATTCCAGCAATTGTTTGCAATTAAAACTTCCATCTGAGTATAAAGTATTAGACAGCTTTCTTTGGTATGGCACTATTAAAGTGTACATATGAAGATACTCAGTTTCAATTTGAGGGCATAAATCAGCAGTTCTTGTGTTTTCATATTCAAATAGCTATTGCCTACGGGCTGAATGGTACAGTCATTCTTCTCTACAACCAAACAAGGTAAATAAATGTGATATATTGGCACATCACCCCACCACTCTGCATATGGTGCACATTAAGGCTGTATTCATTTGCCATATGAATATAATTCCTTTTACCACATCTACTATTAGTTACAAGCAGTAAATACAGAGTTGTTTTGCTGGAACTTGTGGGCCTGCATTACATCATGGAGCACTAAACATCCTGGACCTTCTGGAGAATTTCATAGACAAACTTTTAATGTCACCTGAACTTCAACACTGCCAACAGACTGCTTCAAAACTCTGCTTGATGAATATTCCAAGGAAAAAGGAAAACACTGGGTAGTATTAGTGCAGGGGTGCACTCCACAAGTAGGGCCCGAAAGGAAGCTCTGGATGAGATGCACACAAGAACTCGTATCCCTGGCAAAGAGTTGGACCAAGAGTCATATCCCAGGCACAAACACGCTACTTGTCTCAGGCATTGCTTTCATATGCAAAATCTAGTGAACATACAGAACCTAAATTTAAAATCTTCCCTAGACAATATTACCTAAATGCAGCTTATTAAAAACCTGCTATCAATCAGTTTATCTCATGACAAATTCTTGTGCTTTGTGTTACTAGGCATATACTGTACTTATTTTTTCCTTAAAATACTCATTAAAAAACTCCAAATTCAGGTTAGTGTGAGGGTAAAAGAAAGATTAAGGTGATTTTTTCTTAAAGAAATGTAATTGGTTCAACACGGATGTATGCATCTTGGCATTTCAGATCCATAAATAATATATTACAGGCACTTGAAAACAAAATATACCTGTGTTTCTAAGTACTACTTTTCATATTTCCCAGTGTCAAGTCTCCCGGCATAGCCAGCAGATGGCGCTCTAGGCCACCTACTTCCAGAGAGGAGTGCTGTTTGTGTTACATCCACCTTATTTTGGCAAGACAAAGAATAAGGATGGTCAGTAGCTTCGGTAAAACAAATTTGGCTTTATGATAAAAAGGACATAATTCCTAAGTATGTGCACAAAATATACATATGCATAAGCACATATGCACAGAGGCGACCAGTAAATAATTCACACCTGGATATATTATGATCCTACTTTTCTCACTGACTTGATAAGTAGTCTATGTGTTTATCAGTGGTATTTATAGTCATATGGCAGGATCATTCTAAATTCATTAAAAAAAAATTTAGAATGCCTTAAAGTTAGAATTCATTTTTAATTATAGCAGGAATGTCTCATTAGGGTGATACTAGTAAAATTAACAACAGTAGAATTTACGGTAATGACTTAAGTGATTGATGAGCGTATAACAAAATGAAGTTTTAGACAGAGAAAAAACAGGGCAGCTATGGCATACAGTACTTTAAAAAACAGCTCTGTGGTCTGTTAGTGCTAGCCTTATGGTTAATAAAACCTTTCTAATTAACGGTGCTGAAATACTCTTAAAGAACAGAATCTTATTATAAAAAAAAAACTTAGTTTTTTTTTTTTTTTTTTCAGGAGACGCCATTCCCATAAAGGAGAAAGCTGACATAGATTAGCATGTCTGATTGCAAAGAGGAAAAATATGCCACCTTTCAATCAAATCAAAACCAGAATGCAAGAATGGAAAACTACTTTACTGAAATACTACACACACAAATCTATGCAACACCTCACTGTCAGCAACCATTTGCTTGTGAAGCTAATCAACTCTGGCTTTAAAAACATTACTCCAATACCTAAAAATTTCTAATAAGCAATTAATTTTTAAAATTCAAGTTTACTGTTTATAAATATACTATAAAATAGCCAATACATAATAACTATTTTGGACATTTTCATCTTGTTTATCTAACTAAATAAAATTATGTCACAGTCTGAAGTATTTAAATGCCAATTCAATGCACCAGGGCACATTTTCTCCAGAATCTGGAAATGGACGGTCTGGACAGCTTTACTCTGAAGGAAAAATAAGCACCTTGGAAAAACACTGTTACACAGCATTAGGCCCTAAAACTCAAGGCCTATTAGGGGAAAGAGAGGTGTTGTGTCTCCATGTAGAAAACATCACTGAAATTTTGTCAGTGTTATCTTAAAAATCGACAACTAAATGAAATTCTATTTTTACATTTTCTTCTCATTGAGGAAACTGCATGCCATAGCAGATCACACTCCCAAGACAACAGAGTGAAAAATAGAAAACGAGCTGGGGTGCAGGAAGGTGAGCCTTTTGCTACGTACTTTAGGCAGGTTTCATAAAACACATCTTTTTAAAAAGGACCAAATAATAATATTTATAAGTTTTACATAGCTTCAATTAGCCAGATTTTGCTCAAGTAATATATGTGCATTAATATAGGATAGCTAGCACATTAAAAAAAAAAAGTGATATAGCTATTAACTTTATATATAGCACCAATGTCAGATACGGAGAAAATGGGACCTACAGCCCAGGACTCCAGCAAACACAATTACTAGCTATTCTTAGTGCCAATAACAGAAAACAACTACATAGGTGAACTAGGTCTGTGCACAGAAAGCAACAGCCCAGGTCTTTATTCCCTTTATTTTCCTTTCAAGAAAGAAAACATCTAGATTCAAAAATTTAAGTGGAGGCATCGTGTGCATTTGCAGGCACACTGCAGGTGTGAGAGCCCACGCACGCCCCGAAGGGCGCTCCTAGGGGGCACCTAAAGACGCAGCGCGGGAACCAGCCGCTGAAAGGCCCCCGGAGAGGCTCGGGCTTCAGTGCCTGTGCTCTGCAGAACTGAGCGGCGGAGGAGGCTGCTGATGTCTCACCTAGGCTGTGTGGATACTGAAAACAGTTTGCACACAGGAAAAATGTCTTTGTTTTTGTCCATTATTCTTATTCAAAAGGCTTAAACTGTTTTTCTTTTCATTTTTCTAGTCTAATGTGTATAAATTCTTGTAATATGAAAAAGTGCCTATTTGTCTTTTTTCCGAGATTCATCCCTCAAAGCTAAAACAAAATTAAATTGAGACATCAGATATTATAAAAGGGTCAGAAAGACAAGGTTTACTCTGAGAAAGGTAATTTAATTCAGTCAGGAAACATAACAATTTTCAAAAATTTGTATTAGATGTGCTGTGTGTTATTCTGTTATTTTTCCTCTTCGTTATCAGCATTACTAGGAGTTACCGTCCACCACACTACAGATAATCACAGTACAGATGAAGTGCTTCATGAAAAATGCAACATTATCATATGTGCTCTAATGCCAACAAGCTGGTGTACGTGTGATTTATCTGAGCTGAGCATCCTGGGCTTCTCCAACACCTTAAGCCAGTTACTGTTGCTGCTTTCATTTTACAACAACAAAGACGAACCCCAGCAAGGCTGAGAACTTAAGATTTTTCTGTACTACAATGTCTTAGATTTGGTCACTCCTGCTTGATATTTTTCTAAGGACATGCATGTAAAAACTATCTCTAGGGCAACTTATAGGTACTTAAATATATGAAGTATAATTAAATAGACACATATATTGATATATATGTGTACAGATGTAAAATATTTTTCCTTTGAAACAGCTGAACATTTCCAGTTTTAAAACATGTAGATTTATGCTTTAAATCTGAAATGCAACAGAAATTACATATAAGTGCACCTCAGCTACTTTTCTGAATGGAGACTGGTAATGACTGTATAAAATTTAGAATGTTAAGTCCAGTGAGGTAAAAAAACCAAATATCACTACGTGTGTGTGTGTGTGTGTGTGTGTGTGTGTGTGGTGTTGACTGCTATATAGGTCTGAAACATCTTACATTATTTTAAGGCAAGAAAAAGTTCTTCAATATTTGGAGAGAAATAACAAAACGGCAGATTTATTATCTGTGTTAAATCAGAGTTTACTCGAGATAATTTAGCAAAACTCGTAACTTGATTTATAGAAACAGGAAAAGAAGAAATTGAAAGTAGTGACCCAACCTAAGAGGCCATAAAGGAAGAAGAACCAGAATGTGATGGTAATAATAAAAACACCAGGTACTTTCCAAAGAATGTAAAAAGAAAATCCCTAACATTATATTTTATAGTAATGACATATGTGGAGACATATGTATAAATGTGAAATGCACATAAACATATTTTCCCTACCACATGTACACACACACACACACACACACACACACAACCATTTGATCTGATCACACAGACTGTAGATCCATAGCATCATAGCCTTCAAGTGATTATTCATATTCTGTCCAGGTAGGACATTATGCCAGTTTTGATTAAAATAAGGAACATATACACACACTATAACACACACACACACACACACACACCACACACAGTTAACTGAATAAAACCTGCATTTAGCTACCATTTCAAAATGCTATAAATAAGAAATATCTTTGAAAAACAGTTGGCATATTTAAAAAATATTCTACCACCATTTGACTACCTTTTTTGAACAAAGGTGTCTCTTTCATACAGATGTTATCCACTTATCACAGGCTTGAGAAGCCCATCTAAAACACGATGGGCTTGCACGTATTCCTATCATGTCACGGTTTGGGGCTGAGTGACAGAAGTAGGGCCACAGTACTCAGGCAAAGTCCTCAGAAACAACGTGATCCTTCCTGAACTTTGTGCCTTGCTTTAAATTAAAAAACCGTAAATATTTAAGAGCAGCTCAAATGCTTTCGCTTACGAAGTGCAAATCTAAAGCTACTTTTGTGGGAGTCTTCCCCGCTGTCATCATCATTTTAATTAAATTCTCATTTTTCAGGTGGTCCCTTTAATTGTTTTTTCCTACTTCTTAATGTGCTTTTCTAAAGCCATCGCTTTTCTGCAGCTGTGTGCGATTGGCTTTAATGGTAGCTGCTTCCTTCTCTTGCCTTCTGTGAATTGCAATTTTAAATGGTTACACATTTTTTGTTTTACTGCCTTTAGCACAGTTCCATAAAGACGTTTAAGGCTGTTGGCGAACATTTTCATTTCCCATCTGAAAAACCAAGAACCAATTTGAATATTCCATATTGGCCTTTTATGGTCTGCTTTATCTTTTAATATGTAAATGAAGCATAATTTTATAAAGACTGGTACTTTTCCATGAAATTATAATTTTTTAATTCTTTTAAAATATGAATTCAGTAAACAAGATACTATGTGATTGTTATTGTTCATGAATAAAACACCTCTGTTTGGCAATAGCCGTTTCCAACGAAGCATTAGCATTTTGGGATCATAAGAATAATTTATCACATAAAATATTTCATGTGTGTACCTTAATTACCAATGACTACACAAGTATTTAATAGCAAGGCTTTCTAAATCCTTCCCAAATTACAAATCAGAAATTACAAATACTTGATATTCAGCTTCACTCAATGGAAAGGTAAATTACAATGCAACACGCTACTCTACAATCACTTGCAGAAGTTTACTTACTGCCGGGGTTATCTCCAATCCCGCTGCTTTTTCCATTCCAGTACCACAGCAGCAGGGTTGCATCACGTGACCCTGAGAGAATGTAGCAATTTCCCCCAATGTAGGACTCAGAACGAGTGAGGCAAGTGACGACATCCCAGTGACCAAACACCACTTGGATCAATTTTCCTGAAACATAAAACAGTTTTCTTTAAAACTGCTATTAAAAACAACACAATTCTAGTGAAAACGCAACTTGGAAGACCATGATGCTATATTAACTCAGACCCTGATAATTCAGCTATCACGTTTGATCTAATCCAACACTAAATCTTTTCTATAAATATTAACATTTTCTGAAAGGCACATGTTAAAACTATTTCAATTCATAATATTTGAGGGCTTCTAAGTGGCTACTATAATTTATAAAAGAATCCTGTTTGCTAGGCAAACAGGCACAAGAGAACCCTGTCTCGCGTTATTTTGTGTGATTCAAAATTTAAACAAAAAAAACCATAGCTGCCTTTCTATAAAAGCACCCTGCAACTTGAATTTCTCTAATAACAGCCTATTTGTAATTAGTGAAGATTTCATGTATTTCTCCTTTTTAAAAATCAATTTGGAGAGAACTTTTGCATGTCCAAGCCAGGATGACGTGGACCAATTTTTGATGAAAAGACTAATTTACTGTGATTTCAATTTGAGCCAAGGCATTCTTTCATGCTTTTAATCATCTGAATCATGAAAATTGCTTTGGGATGATGACAAAATCAAGATTACAGGGCTTTAATGGTAGCGACCAGCGACACAGAGAGGCCAGTCATCCTCCTGCACTTCCTGGGCCTCAAGCATGGAAGAGCCGTCTCCGCACAGGGATCAGAAAAGGCCAATGACTGTGGTTCTCACATACACAAATTTACCTTGACAATTCAGTGTCTGCAGCCGCCCCCCATGCTAGTTCTTCTAGCTAACATTTCCTGCCAGCTATACAACCTTCTGATGAATGTTGTGGGATGTTTACCCTTAATATTCAACATGACTTTTTTAAAAATAAGGGTTTCACTGGAGCCTTAAGACTATAATTCCTGTGTTGTTCAAGAAAAACACTACTAAGTTGAAAAAGCACTAGTAATATACTTAGAAAGCTTGTGAGTATCGCCTGGAATGCAGATGAACTATTTAAGAGCTTAAGGTCTTATTTAAGTATTGGCATCTAAGTTAACAAATATAACTAGGCAGGTATTTACATTAAATTAAAAAATTGTTGATTCTAATAAAACCAGTGGCTTAAATGATAACAGCTGCAAATTTAGAAATACAATGCTGATGCATCCCTTATCTGCCCCAGGTAAAAAGTCAAAATACATGGTTTTGCTCTTGAGGGGTAGTCTTGCACATAGCTCACTGCTAGTAACTTTAAAATCAGATTTATTCACATCTCAAAAGGCAAATTATTAAAATCTCCTTTTCTCCTGTGACCTAAAGGAGAAATAGACTTCAGTGAAGGCAGGTGCTTTAAATGCTAAATGTTCAAAGTGACCATTCCAGAATGTCTTCCACCTTTTAAATGGATGCCCATACAGTTCACCTACAAAGTCAGGTTACATCAATAGGTAGTATTTTAAGACAACTCAAGATTTTCTAGAGTAAGTTTAAAGAGTAAATTAAATATGAAAACTACAATAATTTCCACCATTTCCAGGTGAAGAGTGGTAGAAGAAAAAGGCTGTAGTTAGGTTGTAAGTAAGTTCTGTGAGAACCTACAGAAATTAGCTGAATTACACAACAATAATTAGAAAACTGGGGGGCAGGGAGATGGCTCAGTAGAATAAGCGCTTCCCTGGCAAGTACAAGGACTTGAGTTCAATCTCTGGTTCTGCAAATAAAAAAAATAAATAAATTAAAAAAAAATAATGATGATAATAATTAGAAAACTGAAAGTCCCATCCATGTGTCCTGCCTGCTGCAAGAAACAGGAAATGCCATGCTGCAGCTATGCTTCAGTCAGAGAGCACAAACAGCGGCTTCTGCCTTAGCCTCACCTAAATGCCCAGAGGGTGCAAACTGTTGGTGTGATATAAACAAGTTTTTCAGTAACAAGCTCGCTTGCTTCTGGCTTGAACCCCAGTAGCTGGGGGCTGCAGGAAAGGAGGAAAGGACTCAATCTAAGCTAAATGGTTTGAGGGAAACCCAGGCGCTCCAGGGGCAATGGGGATACGAAGAACACCCTCTCACAGCCACTTACTTCACTCTCAGCTCCTGCACTGGCAAAGTGGAATGTTTTAGCTGGAAAAGGAGGACATGTAAGTATAGAGGTGGAATTCCCCAAGATCTCACATTAATTCTCTTTAGTTGAGTCACTGCCAGTTGCTCCAGGCTCAGCATGAGGTAAATGTATACTCAGTCATGATTGTGTTTCACTTAAATTTTGTTTTAATTTTTAAGTAAAAGTATCAGAATTATTTTCTCATCCAACAAATGTTTACTGAACACCTACTAAACACCAAGTGTCATATTCTTTTACACAGACACAGTGGTAAACAGACATGGCCCCTGCCTTTAAAGGATTTACTGTCTGTCTGACAAGGAAGAAAGACAGAACAAATAACACAAACAGATTTATTAGTTGTGATAAGTGTATACAAGAAAAGGCCAAGGAAGGGCTTATGAAATAACAAGGTAGAACAACTTTAGACTGGGTGTTGGAATATTTAAATGAGGGAGCAATATTTGAATAGTTACAGGAAACAGGGAAGGAACCTCATACTGTCATATAATTGTACCTGGGCTCGACCCTGGAAAACATTTTTTAAAGTTTACTTTTTCCTGTTCTGTAGCCCTTCTCAGCCATCTTGCTATTGCTGTGAAGTTGAGGTTCACTCCCCCTAAATAAATCACGGCATATAAATACCTGCTGCTCTTTTTGGTAAATTATTTTCTGATAATCTCATAAGTGTTCCTCAACCTTTATTTTTTGTTTCCTTTAATACTAGTCTACCTCTCCACACACTAATATCAAATATTACCACAAGCACTAGAATATCCCCTTTTTGACAGAACAAATTTTCTAGTTAATGTTTTATTTGACAGCTGTGCTACAAATAAAAAAATTCCAGCTCAGGACTCTGCACAACTGAATCTAAAATGTGGCCTGAAAATAATTCCAGCTGCCGAGGGAAGGTTTATTGTTGCCTCTGCTGTTCTGGTTGTGCCCCGAAAACATGATTTACGTTTAAAGAATTTCCTGTTACAACACACATTTCTCCTGACCACCCCCCAAATCTAATAAGAGAAGGATTTTTTTTTGGCTTGTGTGCTAAAATATAATTGAATTCAACACGTGATAGCTTTGCTATTACAGGTTACTAATCATACAATTTTCCCTTTATTCTAATCTTAGGAAAATATACTGAAAATTCTTGTTGTTGTAAAATTTCAAACAAATATTTATCCTAACAAGTTATTTTAAATAAACTCAGCATCCAAATTTGTATATAGGACATTAAGAAAGACACTAGGACTATCACGGTTTTTTTATTTACAAGTTTTCTGGAAATGTTTTTATTCTACAAATTAAGTTGGTTTCATGGAAATGAATTTTAAAATAAAGGTTTTTCTTATGAAGATGTTGTATATACACAAAGTCAGATGTTTAAAAACAGTATTTGGCGCTGTTGGTATAGCTCACTGGTCTAAGCATCTGCCTAGGTAAGCGCAAGGACCGGGTTTGGTACCAATCCTGTGTGTCGTGCTGGCCTGGCCCCGGGTGCACTGAGCTGGCCACCGAGACCAGGCGTGGTGCTGCACGCCTGTAATCCCAGAGCTGGGCAGGCTGAAAATAGGAGGATCATGCACTGCATAGTGAGATCCTGTACCAAACACACAAAATTGAAAAACCAACCAACCACTATTAGAGATGGTGCCTCGCTCAAAGCCTAACATACCATGGCAGAACTCGCTTCGGCAGCACTGCACGAATGTAACACGGCACACCTACTAGGAATTCAGCATTACAAACTGTAGTGTTTTCTACAGTAACAAATGGTTGAATGGTGACATGTGTATGAGACATGGTACTGTATCGTGGCAAAGAAGCTGCATTTGAAGTCAGAACAGCAAGGAGAAAGGCCCAGGTCTGTTAACATTAGCTGTGCGAATTTCAGCATCTCCTTAACCTCTCTAAACCTCAGTGTCATCAGCTGGAAAGAGAAGATAAGGACTCCTGGTCTCTCACAGGATGAGAGGCTGAAGCAATTATAATGCGGACAGAAAGAACTCTGTAAATTCTAAAAAATTCTGAATCTAGGTATTACTGTGATCATTAGTATTATACAAATGAAAGGCTAGCTTTATTTTATAAACATTAATACTGAACACCCTTTAAAAATAGACAACGTCCAGCTGGCCAGATAGCTCAGTGGATTAAAGTACCTGCTTAGGNAGATGCAGGGACTGGGGTTCAATCCCTTGTGTGCCATGTCCCCCAACCCCCGGCAGCATGCTGAGACACAACTGAGACTGGGTATGGTGGTGGGCACCTGTAATCTCAGCACTTGGGAGGCCGAAAACAGAATTACTAGGAGTCTGATCTGTGTAGTAAGACCTTGTAGATCCTGTACTAACTATATAAAAATAGACAATGCAATGAAATTTTTAAATACTCAAAGGTCAAAATCAAAGACTGACATAATTATGATTCCCCTTGTGTGACCTTCTGGAAAAGGCAAAGTTAGGTGTGATGTGGTGCACACAGTGGTTTCCGGGAGGCTGGAGGCACAGGAGGAGCTGGTGTCCAGCAGGCCTCTGGGGGGCAGGGGCAGGGGCAGGGGCGGGGCTGTGTTGCACTTGACCATGAGGTGGTGACTGAACTCTGCCCTATCGAAACTGGTAACTCTAAACCGAGCAGAATGAATTTTACTGTGAAAATTGAAAAATAAAAATGTACTTTTAATATGTACTCTAAAAGAATATTTAAGAAAATCTTGTGAGAGGATGTAACAGATTTAACCAGAAAGACTGCAAAATGAGAATACACTATGAGATCAAATCATGCTAATCCTGTCAATATCAAGTCAGAAAAAGGTCACTGTAGTAATACATGTATTTTAGGAAAATTTATTATCTCCAGTGCATCTTTAGAGACTGTTAAGGGTATTTTAGGTTCAACTTGAATCTCTCTTATAGACATAAACAGTCAGTAAAAGCCAAATTGGATAATGATTGTTTTTCTACAACCTACAGACTAAAAATGCAAGTGATAAGAAGAACAGATAACCCATTCCAGAATGCCTGAAACAAACACAGAATCTGGCCTAAAAAAACTTCTAGGATTTATTCTATTTTTTTTCCCCTATTCTTGACTATGTTACAATATGAACAAAAATACACGTATGACAAACTTCTTAAAAAATAAACAATTATTTGATATACTATTCTAAGACAGGAGAATGGACTCATGCACTTTATAAAGAGTATCCCAAAGACTGAATGATTATTAATATGAAGCATTTAACGAACTAGAAATCTCAGACAGAATTTCCTATCCCCACAATAGTTTTGCTCAGCAGATAGATCTGCTCTCGGAGGCAAGGGTGTAGACTCAGGTAGAACACATCCTTAGTAGCATATAGGAGGCCCGGGGCTCAATCCCCAGCACCAAAACCAGTGTAACACCTATATCCAGAGAATACGCTCATTAGCATTAATGAATTACTATCTAATTTTAATTATTTTTGAATTTTAACTGCATATGTACTATAAGTTTAGTTTCTCCTTTAACAGTTTCTATAATATTTTTAAAAGACTCCATTAAGTTTCTCAATGTTTTTCAGTTTCCTTTGTGGCAAATGTGGAAACATGTCCTAGATTATAGCTCCCATAATAATAGTTTGTCTCTTAGGGAGATGCATGCAAATACATATACAGGCCTAACTTTTATATTTTACCAAGAGCACCTATTATGCATAAAAAGTCAATAGTAAGCTACTTTTCTTCATGATGGTGTAGCAAAACCATACAGAGATCTGGGTGAAGCAAGAGGTCTATTCCAAAGAGATACTTAATGAGTTTTTCCAGTAAGAAAGAAAACTCTTTAAATGATACAAAAGTGGAGAATACATCTGTCTGCTTGTATACTCACATTAAGATTATGCACATACAAATGTATGTGGTATTTACATATCAGGCTTTGCCTTCAAAATGAAATGCTCTGAGGATGTGCCCGGAGACAAACCTATTATGAAAAGCGACCTCTTAAAAACAATGAAGCTAACAGTGCACTATTTAGTATATTATTTCTTGAAAAGATAATATAGTGTCCTTTAAGCCTTATTTCACACACTTAGGGTGTAGTGTGGGAAGGAAAAGGAGATAGTACATTGTGTCTCACAAAGCTACCAATCATAAACAAGTTCACTGATGTGAGCAATAAGAATTACCTGTGTCTGTAGAGTAGACGCGGAAACTCTTATCCCAGAAGCCGCAGACGAGAATGTAGCGGTTGTCGGAGGTGATAACAAAGCACTGGGAATGGACTCGAATACTTTGGTCTAAAAGATCAGTGATTTGCCTCCTGTGCATTCCTGTATTGCTGGCTGTGAGAAGAAAAATACATTTGTATTGAGTACATCAGAACCCGTATAACATGTCACACTAGGAGTTGGGGCAAAGGATGAGGGAGATGTGGCCCAAAGTAAGAATACTTGAACTTAAACTTTAAGTATAATAACATTTGAAAGTCAACTAGGAAAACATACTCAATTTCTGGGAGAACACGGGTGGTTAAATTCAACATCTCAGTAAAAAGTTTTGTTTAGAGGAAAGAAATAATAACATACTGAAATTTAAAAATAGTATACAATGACAAAACATGCTTTCTAGCTCTTGGGCAGGACCAAACTAGATTACAGCCTCCAGACTGAATCACAGTGTGGTTGTGTTTCTGACAATCTCATTACATCTATTGTCATGAGAGTGGATTCATGTTGTGACAACCTATTACCTTTCACATTTTGTCACAAGGAAGAGATATTAGGATTTAAATGTCATATATTTGAAATATTGTAGCCTTATGTGCTACTTTGGCTTTAACAGGTCTTTAATTTGACTGTTTCCTGTTTACAGATGTACTTGCATGTAGGGAAAGGCTGGATGATTGTTTATTAGAAACTCCTATAATTAAAAAAAAAAAAAATCAAAGTATAGCACACTGACACTTCCTTACTTCTTAGTTAAGCAACAAAACAAGGCAGCCCGGTAGTGTGCTCTGAGCACTGCAGAGCACCTGGGAGAGGTTTGTCACAGCAGGAGCACAGATGCAGGGCCACACCAAGCCCCCAGGAAAAGTGTTGGTTCTCTAGAACTACTGTGGCCCTCAAGGGCCACTATCGGCAAAAACTATGGTCCTCGGAGACCATGCCTTCTTGGCGGTACGAGGTCAATCAAACAGAACGCTTTGTTTCTAGTGGCCTAATTCATCCTCATCTTTCCAATGCAAGTAATGGCTCTCACTCTGCCAAGGAAACCCTGTGTACTAGAAACCGGAACAGACAGAACAAATATCTACATCAAATTATGGAGAATTTTTTTGCCATGGTTCTCTTGTTTTGAGATGAAAACTATATTGCTGAGAAAAATTTTAAAAAGATATCCATTAAGTGTAATAAATAAGTTATGACTCATTTAATCAAAGTCTCAGAAATGAAAATGAAAACAAAACCAGGGTGTCACAGTGCTTCCTAGAGCCATGCAGGGGGGACACAAGGGACTGAACTTTCCCTTCTTGTGGCACACGCAACACAACAAACACACCCGAAATTGTGTAGAATGCTGCTAGTGTCTGTTGACACATTTAACTTAAGATTACTGCAGTAGATAAATGATAATGCAGGCTTCACATGCTTTTGGAGAATTCATGGGCTAGAAAGGCATTGCAGTAGTAAAAGGGGTAGAATTCAAGCTGAGCAAGTTTTCCTCTCCTTCCACACAAAAGGAACTTGTCAGGAGATAAGCTGTACCACAGCATATGAGAGGGAAACAATGTCTCACTGCAATGAAGCTGTGTGATAATGTAATTTTTTTTTAATGAGCAGAATATATTTATTGAGAGAAAGAAAGCTCCTGTCCAATAGAGGGACAGGAGGGGGGCCCCGAGCGGGTAGTTCCCTGGGAAACTGTCTCTCCCAGGGATTTTTATAGTGTAAAACCATGCAGAGCTAAGGTGGAGAGAATGGGAACTTGCT
Organism: Octomys mimax; assembly: GCA_002564305.1. Lineage (NCBI taxonomy): Eukaryota > Metazoa > Chordata > Mammalia > Rodentia > Octodontidae > Octomys > Octomys mimax. The sequence goes on from NDGM011186892.1 coordinate 16,468, forward strand.
TAGGTGGGCAGGAGGTGGGACAAAACTATGGTCAA
>NDGM011186895.1:0-13486 GCA_002564305.1 Octomys mimax
GAGCAGTGTTCTAAATACTTTCTCATGGATTAATTCTATGAGGATGGTACTATTATTACTGCAACCAGAACTGAAAAAAAAAAAAAAAAGAACAGAAATTAAAATAACTTGCCCCAAATTATTTAGCGAGTTAGTGGCAGGGCAAGAAAATGTTCTAAAAGTAAAGGACTCTGAAAAAGAGGCAGAGGGAAAGAGAGAGAGAGAGAGAGCAAGAGAGAGAGAATGTTTTGACAGACAGCTTCATAGAGTAGCTAAGAGCTAGATTATAGTATCTGCCATCCACTTGCTGTGTAGCTCTCTGAAAGTTATTGAGCCTCTCCAAGCCTCAGATTCATTGTCTGTAACATGACATTATAGTCGTACTCAATTTATAGGTGTTTTCTGAAGATGAAATGAATAATATATGTTAGGCACCCAGACCAATGCTAGGCATGCATGTAGAAATTACATTTCATGGTCCACAATGATTTTTCAAAGAATGAACTTTAACATGTAGCACAAATAATAGTATGTGTATTTCCTCAAATCTCATTAGTGAATAGGCATCACACATCAAGCTAGTTGCAAGAGATCAGAGATGAATTAGACACTGTGTCTACCTAAAGTATATCCTCAATTTGTGGAGAAGGAATGTGTACATACAAATTATAAGAAAGTATATTACTTGCTACTATGCACAAATGTTAAGTACTTTTTAATAAGGCAGGCTTGTGACAAAAGGACCATGAACATCACTTTTCAAGAGGTGAGTAGTTTTTTAAGCTTCTAAAGGATAGACACAATAGCATGTACTCTAAATTAGGTGTAGGTGATGTGGAGCCATCCCAAGAGTGAAACCACACAGGCCAGGGCATGGAGAGAGAGAGAGACAGGGTGTGGCAGATGTCAGTAGCTGCTTGGCTACAGGAGGGGGCACAGGACAAGGTGGGGGGATGGCTGGAGTTGTCCCCAAAAAGCACATTGTATATTACCAGGTTCCTCTTCCTAAAGTTGAATTCTGATCAAGATCCTATTTTAAACCCTCAGCATTTCCCAAAATGATAAGTTGAGTTGCATACCCTACAAAACCTCATATGTAAAAGCCCTAAAATCTGGAATCTCAGAGCGGGGTCTTCAATGCCAATGTAGGGATAATTAGCAAGGTTTTATGGGGTCATAATGGAGTAGAATATGCCCCTAATTTAATAAGACTGATGGCCTCATAAGAAGGGAACTTGGAGACACGGAACCACAGAGGGAACAATGTCATGTGACAGTGACAGTTGAAGTTCTAGAATTTTCCTAAATTTTCTAAGGGAATTTTTAGAGTGAGGACTAGGAAGATGTAGGAAATTACTGTGGAAGAAAGTGGATTATACCCATCCTACTACTTTTTGAGCATCTGAACTGTTATGTCTCCTTCCCAGTGACAATAAGAACTGCAAAACTCACAGGCTTCCTTTCATTCTCCTATCTTTGCCTTTATGAACATTTGTTTAAAAATTTAGTTCAGATCATTTTATTTATTAGTACATGTTTATAATGTATAATGTTTACATATTTTGTGTGGAGTTGGAGTATGCATATAACATATCTTAATTCCTGCTCTTATTCCCTTTTCCTTCCCTCCTTTCCCACTTCTTCCGTCTCTCAGTCCCCTTCCCATTAGAGAAAAATCTGTGGCCCTACTTCCTATCACCTTTTATTTTGCTCTTTATTTATCCTTTTGGTTCTTATTCTGGGGCCTATAATCCTCATGTGCATACTGAGAGGTAAAATACGTACTGGTCCTGCTTGAAAGGATTTCTCCCTTTGCTCAGGAGAAGAAGGCAGGTAAAAATTTTGCTGAATTGTGTGGTACAAGGCAGAAGATAGAAAATGACATCAAAAAAAGAACATATAATAGGTGGTACAAGAGCAATCCTTTATGGAGTTCAGTCAGGCTTAGGCTTAACATTATAGAATAAGAACAGTATGTAGTTTACTTCTGTTAAATATGGAAATTATTATGGCACTTGACATGCATTGAATTCCAGTAGGACATTCATTGCATAATATAACATAATTATAAGCATAATTAATGATCTGAGAAATGTATTCAAATCTGTATTTTTTGTAGTTGGACTTCAATTACATATATGTCATTCCATTTAATGTTCTTCTCATGTGCTGTTTTCTCTTTTAAATTTTAAAACAAATGTTTAATACTGTTATATATTAATTCTATCGTTTTGTCATAGTTGGGTTTGCTGCTATTGATTGATCTACCTTCTCATTTTTTATAGTATTATCCTTACCCTGTTTAATAAGGTTTTTGTTTTGTTTTTGTATTTTAGGGAAGGGTCTACAGGGTATGCAGGGCCTCACTACTAGATCAGACTCTCAGTGATCTGCCTGTTTACAGCCTCCCAAGAGCTAGGATTATAGGTGTGCGCCACCATGCCTAGTCTCAATTGCTGTCTCAGCATGCTCCGGGGATGGGGCAGGCTTGGCATGGCAGGCCTGGGGATTGAACCATGGTCCCGGAGCCTGCTTGGAGGTGCTTTAATCCGCTGAGCTATTTGGTTGGCCCCATGTTAGGTAAGTTTTGACTGGATACTAAGCACTATAAATTCTGCATCTTGGTTTGTTAACGTTCCTTGTATTTCATTTAACTCATTTTAGTCTTTGTTCTGACATGCACTATATATATAATATATATTATATATATGTATATATATAATATATATATATTAGTTGGTTGATTGTAAGACTTGCTTTTTAAACCTTGCTAAAGTAGATTCAAAGCCATTTTAGAGATAATTTATCTTCACTACTGTAGGAATATTTTCCAAGAAGCCTATGTCTCATGAGGTAGGTCTTTAAATTTTTGCAAAGCATAAAACCTATTCCAAGCTCTGTATGAGTGTTGGGGAAGTTTTTCCATATTTTTCTCTATTCTTGTACCTTGCTGCAGGTGGTTAACTGAAACACTTCAGTCATTTCCCTTCTCAGGAGTCAGGAACCATTGATTTTTGCTGCCTGTTGTCTCATACTTACAAAGCATTTTTTCATTGATTTTTGTTGCATTTTCTGGTTATTTAAGGTACAGGGCAAATTCAATTTCAATTATTCAATAGAAGACTGAAAAATCTTTACAATGTTGTATAGAGAATCTGTTAATTACAAAGATTTGCCTTGGCCATTTTTCAACCTTAAGATGATACAAAAGTGATAGATAAACATTTGTGGCTTAAATCTTAATGTTTTCCAGGGTTAACAACATGCAGTAACCTCCTCTCACAATGCTGAGAAATAACCTTGAGCTTCAGCTTGCAGTTAACACAAGGTCACACAAAAATAATTGATTTCCACAGTAACCCATGTTACTAAGCTGTAATATTCATTAGAGCAGATGTATTAAGTCATTGTTGACTTATGATACTTTCAATTTACAGTGCACTTATTAGGCATGCAATCTAACTATAAAAAGAGGAGCAACTATATTTTTAAATATCAATTAGGAAGTATTATAAATAGTATAGTGGCTGAGTTAAATAAAGTGCCATTTTTGAGTAAATATCTAGTATTTTTACTGCTTTTGAAACTTCCACATTTTTTTTTATATTTCTTTCTCATGGAAAAAAAATTAAGATAAACTTTGGATGAAAAGTTTGCAAAAATGAGTAAATATGAGGCTTTGACAACATGCAAACCTATAGTTCAATCATAATCCCTCTCACGTGATATAGCCATTCACCACTTAGTACCCATAAATCTCCCCTTTTCATTCACAAGGCAGAATGTCTCAAAACAACTTCATATGGTTATAGTGAGGATTAAATGTCCATCACTTCTCTGAAGAGTTTATGTTAAATATTACTCTGAGATCAGGCTGGGGTGATAGCTCAGTGATCTAAGTGCCTGCCTGGCAAGGGCAAGGACCTGAATTAGATCCCGGTACACCTTGCTGTACCATCCTTGGAAGCCTGGGCATGCTGTGTCGGCCACCGAAACTGAGCCTGGTGAGCACGCCTGTAATCCCAGCACTGGGGAGGCTGAGACAGGAGGATTACTATGACTCTGAGCTGTATATCAAGGCCCTGTACCAAATAAATAAATAACTGAATATATATATATGTGAATATATATATATATATATATATATATATATATATATATATATACAGGGATCCACACATGATAAAACAAGAATTGAATGTGTAATTCTTAGTGAAAAGTACTCTATAACAGGCACCAAGTGCATCTCCTTACACTTTCTCTCCTTTTTCATATAACTAGAAATTTATTGCCCTGAAAATAAAAGAATACTTTTTCTGCCAATCTCTCATCTCAGTCTTCCTAATTTCAGGTGACTTTCTCAGTGAAAGCAGATAGGCAGATTAACCTGGTCAACGAGGTCACAACTCTCTGTCTTGAATATGCGCACCTAGGAGTGCAAGATGAATTAGTCTATTTTTCATTTTGACAGGCTTTCTTCATAGCCATCTAAGAACGTCTTCTAGGCACCTAGCGTATGATTTTGCTTATAGCTAAACCATTATTCCTCATTCCTTGTATAATACATTGTAATTGTTCTTTCATTGAATTTCACCAAGATTCATTTGTAATTGTTGTACAATATATGCTAGTAATTCTCAAATATTCATGCTGTGTGTTTTTTATATTCTTACTGATACCTTTGAGTTAGACTGTGTCAGAGCTTAGTCTCTGGAAGTCTCATTGCTTTCACCATCACACAGTGTCATGCCAGCTGCAATGACTTACATAGTCTCTTCTAATGTTCTTTTCTTTACTCTCTCACATTGTGTAAGTCCAATAAGGCCTCACTCACAGGACATTCTGTTTTAAAGAAGTAGTTTAAGATATGATGGAGAGAACATAGGGTTTGCTGGACACATCTCTAAGTTTGAATCCCTCTTCACCAGAGTGTGGTCTGGGATGAAGGCTTTACATTTCTGAATCTTTATTTACTCATCTGTAAAATAATAATAATGGGACATTACAACTCATACAGTTGTCACAAACCTTAAAATTAGGTCATCTAGGAAGTGCTTTGCAGAGTCATGGACATATGGCTTCATGCTTGCAGTTGGGTTAAAACTTCCCAGTATTTTCCACACTTTCAGGTTTTTTTCTGCCATATTTTTATTAGCTGGGAATATTTCTCTTAAACATAGCTCGTAAGGATCAAATAAATCTGTAAATATTATTATGCACGTATATCAGCTAAGATGTGTTTGATGGAAAGTAAACAAGCTAAAAGAGTAAAGGAATAAATTATGAGTCAAAGGAGCAGAGAGAGTGCAGACTTCTGGGGTACTGGGTTCATCAGGTTATTTCTATACCTCTTTCCACCCCAAATCAGTGTTGGTTTCATGCCAAGATAACTCCGATGCTGTTAGAACGTGGGGTCATCTGCCTATTCCTGTTTCTTGTACAACGAGAAAGAGTTTTATTTTGTTTGCTTTATTCTTATAATTGTATTGGCTTCTGACAAATATTTCTCATCCACTTGTCCAGAATTAGGCCATAAGCCCCATTCTTCAGAGAAATATTGACAAGAAAGCACTAGATTACTCTTATCGAGACTGGTACCCTCTTGAGCACAGCAAATGCCCTGCACACCTTGCGGATGTGCAGGAAGGAAAACTGGACCAGATCTTGGAACTCAGTCAATATTCCAGTTGATCTGCCAGAGTGTGAGTGCTTGTTTCATTTGCTTTTACGTAGGAATCAACTAGAACACTAACTGAGACATAAAAGGATTCTAACGCTATTTGTCGGACTCGTAGTGATCCGCCTGTTGGCAGCCTCCCGAGAGCTGGGATTACAGGCGCGCATCACCACACCCAGTCTTGATTGCCCTCTCAGGGCGCCCCGGGGGCGGGGCTGGCACAGCAGGCTTGGGGATCAAACCCCTGTCCCTGCGCCGCCTTGCAGGCGCTTTAATCCGCTGAACTATTTGGCTGGCCCACAATCTTTTTACCTATCGAGGCTCCCTTTCCTCCGTATATTTACTTTCTATTTTTTCTCCATACAAAGATGGACGCTGCATTTGAGTTACATGAAGCTTCCCAGTGCTTTCCTTTTGTGTATTTCCTAATTTAGAATGATCTTTTTTCTCTTCAAAACAGTTCATGTTTCTGAAGTCTTCTGAGATCAAATATTCTCAACTCTGGTCACTGAACTCCAGGTAAAACAGCATTCTAGCACAATCCTTCCATTTTTGGAATATTTGAAGGTATGTTAATTTTTTTCATTAGTAATAAGTCCTGAGGAGCTATCTCTACTCTATCTAGCCAAAGTATTCCCATGGCAGGGAAAGGGAACAGTATGCAGTGGACAGTGGCAGTACATTAATATTCAGGCAGCACAGGGATTACTGAGATAAAACATATTATTAATAAGGTAAATGATATCATTTTAATACTAATTATATGGACTATTCTAACTCTAGGATATATCACAGAAACATGAGTAATTCACACTTAACCATTAGATTCACATGTGCCATTCCAAGATTCTGATTTACTTTTCTTTCTTTCTTTTTATTTCAGGGAAGGGTCTACAGTGTGCTCAGGTTCTCATTACTAGATCAGACTTGTGGGGTTGAACTCAGGCCCTTGCACTTGCCGGGCAAGTGCTTATGCTACTGAGCCATCTCGCTGGCCCCAAAGAATTTAGGGATATTCTACTTTATACCTTTTTTTTTTCAGTACTAGGGATTGAGCTCAGAACCTTTCCCTTGGTAGGCAAGCACTTATTGCACAGAGCTATCTCCCCGGTCTCTATTTTTTTTTTCATTCAAAGGATGATTTTTTAAAAATTTACATTGTTAATTAATGTCATAAGTGATTCTGATGATAATTGCATAAATGGCATTCGGCTGAATAGTTGGCATTCAACCAATATCTTCCATAGCAGAAGAGTAAAGAAAGAAGGCTCAACATTCAGTGCTAAATGGATAAGTGAATGGAGACCCTGGCCCTGTGTGTAGCTGTCAGGTAGACTAGCTTGAGTGCTAGAACTGTATTTTAAACAATGAAGGGCAGAGAGAACATATGGGATAGATGGAAAAGGGTCTTGGCTAAGGTGTTCAGATGCTTCTGAAGTCCATGGGTTGTCTCAGAATGTGTCTGAGCAGGCAACTGTGGGAAGCTGATTCCGTCTGCTCATGATGGACTGACCAGAAAGCCCAAGCTGAGCACAGGGAGAATCAAAACTGACAAATGATCTCTTCATGACACAGGGGCAGGGGCGACCCCTGCACCTTGAAGGCCGCTTTGCCATGCATCAGCCTAAGACAGGCCTGTGTGCACCTACTTCTGAGCTCTGTCTGAAGTCAGAGGGATTTCTCTGTGAGCCATCTGACTTCCCATGGATTCTCCAGCCCAAAGTTAATATTTTCAAACTGGAGGTGCCTTATGTCAAGATCTCAAATACAAAGTGACCAGGAACAATATTTTTCAACTTATTATTAAGAGGATGGAAATTTCAGCTTATACTTGGTAACTTAGCAGCAAGTCTTGTGTACTAAAACCACATTAGCATATTTTTAAAATGTCAGTATTTTGAAAAAATAGCTGAGATACTTTATTTAAAGGCAAAACTTAAATTGGAGTAGAGTCCCTCCCAGGAGCTGGCAGAGTGAGAGGTCAGGTGTGAGGGAAACCCTGGTGTTCTATACTTAGCATGGAGGACACAGGCCACTGAGGGTGGCCAGGAAAATAAGCTTCCCTTCAGGATGGACACGCTCTCTGCCTTTGCCACCTATCTCCATTAACATTTCTCTTTTATCATCTTTCCAAGGAGTCCACTTGCTGGACAGAATGCTAGGTGGTAAAATTGGAGCCACTGGACTTAATTATTTCCTCTGGAGAGAGACCAAGGAATGAGGAAACTGGATTTTGTGCCCAGAAAGAGTTCAACCTGAAGAGTCCAAAGTCAAGAGGAGGACAGGCCACTTAATGGGAAATGAGCTAATTCTTTAGTCCTCATCAATGCAAAAGACAATTTTGGATTCTGTGTGAGTCAAGCTGGCATCAGCTGCTCCCTAATGCTCTTCTCAGAGCTTCTGTCCAATCTGTGTCTTGCCCATTTCTCCTCTTGTTGATCTCTGTGAAAAAATAATTAGAAAATAGCAAGATGGGGAGGCCAGTGATTTCATAGACATATCTGCCACTAACTGTGGGGCACAGCAGAAGCTTGGGATTTTTTTTCTTGAATGTTTTGCAGTGTGTTTACTCTGTCCTGACTCCTACATAAGGATTCTGTTATCTGTATACTCAAAACATGGCCCTGTAGCCATGTTTTCTGAATGTGCATATTTCAGTGAAGTGTTTCACAGGGGATCCTCAGGTAACTTTTAACCATCTTCCTAACAATTATCTTGTAAATGTATTGCCTTTAAAACTTGTTGAAAACGTGATAAATTAGGAGTCCCCTACTCTTTTGGTTCCACCGACCACAGTTCTCACCATAGCCCAATCAAAGGAGCTTTGAGTTCACACCTCATGCGTCCTGAGCACTAATTTGCTAGGCCACATGGCAGAGAAGAACTTGTCATGTAGACTTTGCGGCAGGGGACTGGGCAATAAACGCAATCCAACTATGGACTGTATAATGAGAGTTGGAGATAATAAAGTAGGAGCACCTTCTACATGATTTGTGGCATCCACTGCAAAGTGAAAGTGCAGAGCTATTTTGTAAAATGCAGGAAAAACAGAGTTAAAGGTACCGAATTATAAGGTGATTTCCCTTCTCTACTGTCTCTTCATAAACTTGCTATGATGGTTACCTGCAATTTAATGCTATTCTGAAGTTAAAATGTTAAATTATTGCATAGATTTTTCCATTAGCGTTCATACGGCTGTCAGTTTTAAATGCAAATGTGAGAACATTCAGTGTACATATGGGATCGCCAAAGTTACACAATTTGTATTGCACACCTCTATATGCCTGAGTTTTCATTCTTACTAAAACAGTGGAAACATCACACAAGACTAACACACACACACACACACACACACACACACACACACAATGTTTCTACTTCACTTGTTGAGATACACACACATGTTCTCACCAGTACTCTACTTTCAGCTTACAAATGGGGAGAGAAAGACCAAAAGGACAAGGGCTTAGGGTTGCCTTCTCTCTCCATTCCCTTCCATGGTCTTTTTGTTGCCACAATGATTGGCCAGAACAGGGAAGAAACACAGTAAGAAAGGACAGGAGAAGGCTTTTTTGTCTTTGTGCCTCCTTGAGCAGAACACTCTTCCTTTTTTATGCAAAACCTGCTGTGACTCTGAGGCAAATTGTACTTTCTTGGGGCCACTAGCAGCCCAGATTACTGAAGTACTTCCATAACATGATTACACAGGTCCTCACTGAATTTCCATGAGGCCAGCTGAAGCCTCATTCACGGTGTGGCAAGGAGTAGCCAAATCTGAGGCTCACAAAGGGAACAAATCTGCATTGTCACATGCATGCAGTTTTTCATCAGGCAAGTCTGGTGAGTCACAAATTCACAGGAAAAGATTATTAACCATTTGAAGGTGGTAATAGGAGAAGATTAAGCCAGAAGTACAATCCTTTGTTGTGTGGGGTGATAGGCCATTCTGCCCTATCCTTCCCACCTGCATTTCTCATCTCTCATCGCTGCAGTTGAGGACCTACAAGGCCCCACCGATGGTAGTAGTGGGAAATCATGCCTTGCGTTCTCTTTCCAACACCATAATTTTTCCCTTCTTTTAATCTGTTTTGCTCTTTCCTGTACTTGTTGGGAACCTTTCTGCTCAGTCTCGACCTGCAGAAGTGGGTCATTGCAGCTGGAGTAGAAAGATCTCCACTCCAATACAGCTGTCTCAGAAAGAATTTGAGAAGGAGCAAGTCTAGTTTTGTTGAAGAAGTGTATTTTGTGACGCTTTTCGACTTTTTGCTATGTTTGGAGTCACTTCTATCAATGTAGGTGAAGAGGAGTCACAGAAGAGTTAAAATAGGAAAGGAGACTTTTGAAAAGGAAAATGTTGCTATAGCCAGCTGGCATATAGGATGGGCTTAAAGTGGAGGAATCTGGAATAAATCATGGAGATTATTTGAAACAAAGCCATTTGTTACAGCCCTTTGGAAGATAACAATGCTTCTGCAGATTAGAACTGGGTAATACTGTGATTCTCTGATGTTGCTTTTAAAGTAGAACAGGAGAGTTGAGATTTACTTTGTGGACAGCTTCTGAATAGAAAGGAAATGCATCCTAATGAGAACTACTGGGTTGTAGAAAGACAGAAGGTAACAAGAATCTTTTCTATGAGTTTGAGAGCTCCTTGAGCCAGTTGCCTGGTTCCACAAAATCGGCTGGCAGAGGTAGTCCTTCCTGAAGACGCACAAATATCAGAGTGGTGTTGTGAGTCTCTCAGAGTGCAAGTCTTACAAGTGCAGTCCTTCTCTGGCACATTTCAAGGCTGGGCTTTCCTAGATCCTCTCACAGTGCTCTATAAAAGCCTGATCTGAAGATTCGAAGTAGAAAGGGAAAACCATCACCCTCCCTCCCTTCCAACATCTGCACAGATGTAGCTTCTCATAGGCTTGGATTTTGGGATGAACTAAATTGTTTGTTCCATCCCACTGCAGTGAGAAAGCATCCTTTATTTAGCAGAAGCTTCTCCATGTAGATTTTGACTTAATTTACTTAGAGGTTTTGTTTTTGTTCTCGACTTATTTTGGAGTTTTCATTTTTGCAGTGATTATTGTTTTTGAATGTTTGGTTTGGTTCTATTTTTGTTTGTTTATTTTTTCATATAACTATTCAGGGAATTCAGGGGGGTTTCTTGGGACAGTTACCCATATTCAGCTTGTGAAATTGCTTCTTATTTGAATTGAAACCACATGTGGAAATCTGATGGTACTGTCGAGCTCTTGTAACCATACGTTTGAATTTTAAGGAAGTTTAGGTAGTTTGTCTTAACTAACAATATCAGGATGAATGGAAACAAAACTCTGAGTGCTTACATTTTCTCACATGTCAGGCTTTCTTATTATTACTGTAGTGTAAAAGCTGCTAGGGAAATATATATTCCCTACCTTCTTTGGAAATTCCCCTGTGCAAATTTCAAGCTAACATATTAAAACTAATAAATCCAAATAAATCAAACTCTGAAAGGTCTTTTAAATTTTACTTCTAAGTGCATAAATGAATCCAAATCTCTCTTCATAATTAGGTGGTCTAAACACACTAAAATGTTATGCTGAAGAGTTAAATGTATTTACATGGACGCGAATGTTTACTTCTTCCAGATGTTGATATTCTCAAATCTAGGAATAAAAGAAAAAATTGCAACAAAGTGAAATTTTATTATGGTGATGATGATGCTTGTTAATTTCTTGAAATAAAAAATGATTTTCATATACTTTTGTGGAGGCTTTACCAAGCCATACCCAAGCAATATAATTACAATCAAAGACACTCTGGTTCTACTTCTATATTAGAAATGAAGTATTACTTAGAAATATTCTATTCTATTCAAGTACTTCAAAACCCTTTCAAAATTACTTTACAGAAATAATTTGATAATACTGATGCTAATTATTGCATATTTAAAGACCTCGTCCTAGTCATTTGACAAGTAATACAATTATCAAATAAAAGTGGAGAAGAGGATGACAGTTCTACAACTTAGGGATGAGCAACTCAGTGTGCAAGACTGATTCTTCTCATACCTGTTAGGGCGGGCGTTTGTGAAAGTTCTTACCTTACATCGTCAGTACTGCCCCTAGCAACATTCCTTATAAATCATTAGCCTGCTAAACGAACAAGGATCGACTTTGCCATTGCTAGAAGAGGCATAGCATCTAACTCATGATTGCGCGCTCTCTCTCCGTCTCTGTCTCTATCTCTATGCCTCTGTCTCTCTCTGCCTCTGTCTCTCTCTGTCTCTGACTCTCTCAGTGTCTCTCTCTGTCTCTCTCTTCATCCGTCTGTCTCTCTCTGCCTCTCTCTCAGTCTGTCTGTCTCTCTTTCTCTCTCTCTCCCTCTCTGCCTTTGTCTCTGTCTCTGTCTCTCTCTCTCTGTCTCTCTCTCTGTCTCTCTCTCTCTCTCTCTCTCTCTCGGTCTCCTGTCTCTCTGTCTCTCTCAGTCTGTCTTTCTGTCTCTGTCTCTGTCCCTGTCTGTCTGTCTCTTTTTCTGTCTCTGTCTGTCTGTCTGTCTGTGTCTCTGTCTGTCTGTCTGTCTCTCAGTCTGTCTGTTTCTCTCTCTCTCTCTCTCTCTCTCTGTGTCTCTGTGTCTCTGTCTCTCTCTGTCTCTGTCTCTCTGTGTCTCTGTCTGTCTCTCTCTCTCTCTCTCTCTCTCTCTCTCTCTCTCAGCAGCTATGCTCTAAACTTGATGCCATATGGTCCTGTTTCAGTAAAGAAGGGGAAAGAATTAAAATCAGTTCTCACTAATTAGAGGAAAATTGTATGTAAACTATTGAGAAGTCCTTTTAGACTTACGTCTGACATTTCTACCCAGGTCTTAACTGCCTGCTGGACCCAAAGGGTTCTGTGCTTTTTTTAAGCTCGTTGTGCTCCTGGCCAGGCGCTCTCTGGGACACACTGTGAGTAGCTTCAGATCACCAACAGCACTTGCTATTTTAGTCTGTGTCAGTGCTTGAAGTTGTAATTAATTTATATGATTACCCCAAATCATAATTATGAGAGTTTCAATATTTGACAGGAATAATTTACATTTAGTCTCGCCAAAAAAGTCATGGCACATTTAACCGAAGAGCAAAAAAGTTTGTACAGTGACAACGCACATCTTACATAGAAGGAGACCTTCTCCAGAAGCCTTGACGAGGCTTAATTTGTCCTTGTAAGTAATCTGTGGGTGTGACATGCTTACAAACTTAACTGTGTTCTGCATATAAGTTGTACTTTTATCAGTAGCAAGGTGTGCTAAATTTATTTTTAGTTTTAGTCTAAAATTTCATTCATAGACAACATTTGTAGAGAAAGCTAATTTTAACTCATTCTTGTGTATTTAAATAATGTATGCATCCACAGAATATGAGTTTGTTTTCATTCTAAACTAAATCAGTTAGATAAAAACAAACTAGGACAGCATTTAGTTTTGCTTTTCTTGTTCCTAATTTCTTTTAATTTTGTTTTACTTGTAATAGTACATATTTTGGAGAGTTTTTTCCTACTGCATACCATGAGAGAAAATGTATGTGTTTGCAAAAGTGGAAAGATTTAAGGAATTAATAGTGGGCATCTAGGAGATTAATGTCCTGATTTTTTTTTCTGATGTATTGTGTCATTCAAGTTATGAACATTGACAGGAAAAAGATATATTGCATGTAAAGCCATTAACAATAGCACTAATACTTTGCTCTAAGATCTTCTTAAAATGTGTGTTCTTGAGAATTGTATTTTTTAAATTAATTTTATAAAGAAACAAATAACGATGAGGCAGTTTCAAAACCAATTAGTAGGACAGTTTCAATAATTAATACATTGCATATTGTTG
>NDGM011186896.1:0-15106 GCA_002564305.1 Octomys mimax
AAAATATGCAACAAATTTAAAAAATGATAGGAAGGCACTAAGTTAACCTTGGAATAAGCATGCTCTGAACTAGTTGGTATACAGTAAAGTAAAAGAAATCGGTCTTAAAATTCTAGCATAGACAGAATATCTTTAAGAGAAGTTGTTTGAATAAAGCAAACTGTAAGTATAGAAATATAAATGTTATTTAAAAATAACTATCCTATCAGTATGAAATATATATACACCAACCAAATACATATCAAAGTGATTATAGAAGTTACTTTTTGGAGAAAACTGGGATTTGAAATAACGATTGGTCAAAAAGGGTTTGGACATCAATATGACAATATAATATAATATAATATTTTAAATTTTGATTACCCAGTGGCTATCAATTTGTATAATCAAATTCACTCTTTTACAAGTATGTGTATTACAGAATATTATTCTAAAGGCTATCTAAAAACAGATAACTAAGTTTATATAATGTTATTTTGTTCCTGTATTTGTTTATATTAGCAAACAGTGCATAGATATACAGCTTCAATGAGTACATTCTAACAAAAGCAAATATTAGCATCATATGTAATAACCTCACTATTAGTAATAATTCTTCTATTTTAATTTTGCACCTGAGAAAACTACTGGGGCTTGCTTTTCTCTTCCACTTGGGTCAAACTTTCATTTTGACTGGAGTTTCTCATTGTACTTCTCCTATCAGTGAATACTGACTAACCTTAATTGGAGCTTAGCAAAATGCTGACCACAGAACATACACAGTGCACTGGTTCCTAACATAATTGCTAAAGAACTGATCACATTTAGTGGGTGATTAGCTCAAGTTCAACTACTTGATTTGTGTAGTCATTAAATCATATCCTGACTGTAGCTATAGCTTTCAAAGAGAAATTAAATACCTCCACATTTCAGGACAATTCTATTATTGTAAAATTGCATTAATAAGATTTTTAGTACAGAAAGGTATAGAGGAAAAAACAAAACTAGTCCACTAGTTTTGAAACCTCACAAGAACAAGTAAATAAAGTCACAAGTAGCAAATTTTCCCTGCTTAGAGAAAGATGAAAAAAAAAAAGTCATTATTGCCCATCTCTAATCCTCTCTCCCTGACCTAGAACTTTCCACCACTTCTGCATGGCTTGCTTCAAGTCTTTCTTTCTTTCTTTCATTCTTTCTTTCTTTCTTCTTTTTAATGTATTTGGTACAGGGTCTCACTATACAGCTTGAACTCATAGTGGTTCTCCTGTTTTCAGCCTCCCCAGTGCTGGAATTATAGGCATGTGCCACCATGCCTGGTTTTGGTGGCTGGCTCAGTGCACCAAGGGGTGGGGCTGGTGTTGCATGTGGTGCTGGAGATCAAACCCTAATCCCTGTGCTTGCCTAAATAGGTGCTTAGTCTGCTGAGCTATTCCACCAGCTCTACTTCTGGTATTTACTGTTCTCAAGCTTGCCTTTTCTTTAGGGCTTTCCCTACTACTTTTTAAAGGGACAGGATATTATCCTTCCCACTTTTGTGTTTTATAACTCACTATAACACCACCATCTGTGATACTCCACATTTTAGTTATTTTGTATAAATAGCCTTTCTCCCAACTAGAATTGCATTTTCCATAATAAAAGGTGTTTTTCTTTATTTTTACTATTTTTTCATTGAGACATCCTTAGTACTAGAATCTGACACATAGTAAGTCCTCAATAAATATTTCATGAGTGAATGGACCACCTCATGAAGGAGTGCTCAAAACTGAAGCATTACCTACAATTGTGAGTACATTACACAATTCATTAGTAGTACCCATTCATCACTTCTTAAATTTTCCATGTTCAGTGCAAGATCTGTAATATGTTATATTATTTAAGTTCTGGTTTTCCTTCTTTTTCTAGTTTAAAGAATCTGTTGGTTCCTCTCTCTTGCACTTGTGGCATAAGATGTGTAGTCTTTGTTGTTGTTGTTGGTTTTGTATTTTAATGAAGGGTCTACAGGGTGTGCAGGGTCTCACTACATAGATAGGACTCACCAGTTTACAGCCTCCCAAGAGCTAGGATTATAGGCAAGCACCACCATGCCCAGTCTAAATTGCCATCTCAGCATGCCCCAGGGGCGGGGCTGGCACAGCAGGCTGGGGAGTTGAACCCCCGGCCCCTGCACCTGCTCGCAGGCAAGATGTGTAATTTTGATGTCAGTACATTTTTCCTAATAAACTGTCTAGGGAATGCAGACATGAGGCTGGGAATATGGCTCAGTGACAACTGCTAAGCCCTAGGTTTGATCCTTAGCATGCACGCACCCCAATGAATGCAGATATAAACAAACTGAAAAGCCCTACCCAGTTTTATGCAAGTTCTGTCACTCTATTCATTTAGCCCTCCCTACACTCCTACCCAAAGAACTCTCTCATTTTATGGTGCTGGCATGAGTTGAAGTGAGAAACGTAGGCCACATAATGACTATGATTAAAGGCCCTTGACCTTGAAAGTATTGAACTACTATCATATATCATTCCTGCAGTTTCTGTTGCTTTCTTTTAACTGCAGCATCAAGCTCCATAATCATAACAATATAGTTATGATTATGGAGCATATTATTGTTTTGGAAGCATTATTTTCCAAAGTTTTATGTTATTTGGAAGGCCTTTTTTACATTGATGGTTACAAATGCTGATGTTTTTAAAACACCTGTGAGTCAGACTCATACATAGTTTCCTGTTGTTTCTATGTTTGGTCAGATTTAACAAAATAGGAGGCCTCCAACTTTCAATGTCAGTCTTCAAAGCCCAGAGCACTTGCTTTTACCTTTTCTTTATGGCAAATTTTGGTAAATTTGCTAACACAATGCAAACCAATTCAAACTCATCTAAATTTAGGAGCATTTCATTCTTAAATTCAATCTCTTTGACTCATTTAAAAAATTAGCATTATTGAGTTTCTTCATTCAGGCATTATCTGGAATAGAAGTAGCATAGCCAGCAGCAAACGACAAAATTCAGCCTCAAAAATATATATATAAAAAGGAAGAATTCTAAAGTGGAATCCAATGGATTAGAGAATATGTAGACTGGGCTGGACAAATAGTTCAGCAGATTAAAGCACCTGCAAGCAGGCGCAGGGGCCGGGGTTTGAACCTTGGCCCTGCTGTGCTAGCTCTGCCCCCAGGGTGCACTAAGATGGCAACTGAGACTGGACATGGTGGTGCACACCTGTAATCCCAGCTCTTGGGAGGCTAGAAACATGCAGATCACTATGAGTCCGATCTAGTAGTGAGACCTTGAACACCCTGTACACCATTCCCTAAAATACAAAAAAAAAAAAAAGAAAAAGAAAAAAGAAAGAAAAAAGAATATGTGGACTGATGAACATACTCAACTGTTTGTTGAATAAAATCTGTTTCCATATTTCCTGTAGTTGTATTCTACAAGGATATACCTTGGTTTCCCAAGTACTGAGTATGTATCTTTACCTGTTCTGTTTTACTATTGGTGAATGTAACATTTTTGCTAAGGAATTGATTATGTTAATATATTCTGCTGCACTATCATTTTTGTCAAATAATAGGCTATTTGATATTTTGCATGGGTTTGCTGATATATTAATATGGCTTTATTTGAGTACATGTTATAACCTTTTATTCGAAAACCTTAGGTGCTACTCTTTTATAACTAGACTAATCCATATATAAATTCCCATTTCAGAGTTATTACTGATATATCATCCTAGCAACATTATTTTAATTCTTGGTAAGTTTCCCTTGCAAATACCTTATGCTTACATATTTGATTATTTTAGTTGTCCTGTTCAGTAGCTTCTAATTCTTTAGTTCACTAAGTAAACATATTTTATGATCCTAAATTTGGGGGTGTCAATATATTTAAATGCAATAATAAAAACCTTGAAAACAGTTAAAGTTGATTAGGATGACATCATTTTTATACACAACCATTAACCACTAACATTTACTGAATTCTTATGAAGTACCAGGCCACAAGTTTAAGTTGTGAATTTAAAAAGTCCTCAGAGAACCTATAATCAAGTGCGAGTGAGAGATTATCACCAAGCCATTCTACTTTGCAATATCTTAAAAAGAAAAAAATAGGCTATGTCTCTAAAGAGGGCTTTTTTATGTATTTAGTACAGGGTCTACAGGGTCTAACTACACAGATCACACACATAATGATCCTCCTGTTTTCAGCCTCCCAAACGCTGGGATTACAGGTAAGTGCCACCATGCCCAGTTTCAATCACCATCTCAGCGCACCCCAGGAATGGGGCTAGCACGGCACAAAGGGGATCAAACCCCAGTCCCTGTGCCTGCCAAAACAGGCACTTTAGTCCCCTGAGCCATCTGGCTAGCTTAAAGAGGACATTTTAACTGAAACATATTGTAAACTCAATAGAGAAAAGAAATACTGCATACATGAGAGTAGATATGCAGTGGACTTTGGAGAGGAGACCTTGCAGAGGACTTTAGAGAATGCTACACTAAGGGCTAGAACATATACTTTGTGCCATCAGTTAGACCATGTGCAGGAATGATCTATGACACTGGTTCTCAGAGTATGGTCTATAGACCAACAACATAACCATCATCTAGATCTGCTGAATCAGAAATGCTGGGAATAGAATCCAGAATTTTCACACAGATCTGTAGGTTATACTGGTGCACACTAAAGTTGATACCCATTACTTGACATCAGGACAACTATTCCCAAATCCAACTGAACTTTAGAATTCCTCATATTTTTTCCCTACAAGTATACCTACATTCCAGCCCCTGCTCCAAACCTATAAACCTATAAAGGCACAATCTTTGAGAAGGAGCCATGAACATGAGTATTTCTTAAAATCTCCCAGTGTAATCTAAATATATATATATATATATATATATATATATATATATTTATGTTTAAATTAACCAGTCCATGCATCAGCCTTCCTGCCTCATTCTGCTCTCCTCCTCTCTTCAAAGCCATGCATACAGCGTTCCATTAGTTTGGTTCAACTGTTTTCAGATTATACTTTTGAAAATTAAACTTTATATAGCCTGTAAATTATGACTCTATAAAAGGACAAAAATAGTTTTAATTGCAACTGCCTTGAAAGAACTCAGGATGAATGCTCGCTCTAAGAGAATGAATGTTACATCTTATTCAGGATGAGATTTTGTAATCAGATAAGCTAGATGCCATTCTTCTAGAATCTAAGGAGCTATCAGTCAGGACATGAAAATTACTGCAATTACAAAGCACTTTTGGTTATATTTTTTGTTGTAAAAGGATTTCATTGTCACCACGGCTAAGATTAATAGTGGCTTTTTTTCCAAGTTGGCATCTTGTAGTGGTTTGGTGAATGCCAACTTTTCCCTTTCCAGAAAGTATGAAGTTCTAACAGCTGTGACTCCTGTCAAGGGATTCAGTAAGATGCCTTAGCCATCTGCTGGCTTCCTGCAGGTAACCTCCTGCCACCACATCTATCAGCCTAGAGCTGACAAGCAGAAAAAAAG
The DNA here is from genome assembly GCA_002564305.1 of Octomys mimax. Lineage (NCBI taxonomy): Eukaryota > Metazoa > Chordata > Mammalia > Rodentia > Octodontidae > Octomys > Octomys mimax. The sequence continues at coordinate 5,498 of NDGM011186896.1, forward strand.
CTTCCGAAATCTGCCCTCCATCTTGAAGCCTTCCTTTGCTGACCCTTCTTTTTATGCCATAATTATCTTTAGATTAAAACAAAGAGAATTCTACCCTCCGACCAGAGTGAGCAACTGTCCATGTTTACCCAGGACTGAAAAGACTCCTACAATTCAGGACTATCAGTGTTAAACTGGAATAGTCCTATGAAATCCAGAAGAAATGAACAACCGTACGTTTATCTAACTAATTTTGCCTCTTTGACATTTTATAGCATTTGTATAGATCAGTGGTTTACAAACTTTGGCATCTTCCAGAGACATTTGGTAGCTAAAATTGTGTTAAAACATAAATTGTTGATCCCAATCCCCATAATTCCTGATTCCTTAGAAGGGGCAGATATTGCCCATTTATTACAAGTGGTGCTGTTGCTTTTGGTCAAGGGACCCCACTTTGAGATCCACCGCTGTATACCAACATCTACTATAAGAAACAATAATTTCCTTTAGGAAATTATTATAGGTCCTTCCATAATATAATTGCTTTCCTAAGTATTCAAAAATGACACTAGTAGCAATGATATTAAACCAAGCCTCACAGCACATTGGGTATGCAACTACTGAGTCTACTGAGCCCTATATGGGTAAGACAGAATTATCTCAACAATGAAATAGGAGAATTTAACCATTATCAATTAGATCAAATAGAACTCTCTTTACTCATCTCCTCCAATAATATCTCTAAGATGTCTTACATTAGCACATGCATCCCTTGTTAGTTGTGGTATAAACTGGTATTACTTTTCATACAGTGCATTGTGAAGCCCTTATATGGGGCATACCATTTGATACAGCAACCCTTCCAATTCTAGGAATTTGCCCTAAAGAGACAGTCTGAGATTTAAACAAAGATTTAGCCACAAAATTTAATATTCATGGTTTTATATTTTTTACAATAATGAAAAAGCCTAAATGTCCATTGGGAAGAAATTAAGTTAAGGTGCTATTATTTGATAAGATCCATATATGATGACTTAGAAGGGTATGTAATAGGTGGAAAAATCATGATATAATGTTTACAAGAGGTACTATTGGGTACATATATACTTAAATTTAAAATATGCAGAGGAAACATAAGTTTTAGCAGTATTCAAAATTATTAATTGTACATACTTTTGAATGACATCAACTTTTTACAAATTTTAGCCTACCTGAATTTTTTTTAGGTTTTCTGAAATAAATACGCACTTCTTTTATAGTAAAGCTAAATAAGACGATTGATTTTTTTTTAAAGGAAGGACAGTGAGATTGAAAGCGTGAAGATAAATTAGTGAGATTGCTCCCTGACTTCCTGCCTCCCATTGTCATGGCTATTTTCCAGGCTACTAATGCTCACCTCACTCTGGCTCACATCCAGGTAGTTCCCACTGAGTGCCCCTCACACACCTTGTCACTTTAATCAGATTGACCCTGATAATCATTGCATGCGTTATACTCCCAGCTCTGCAGTGAACTTGTCTAGTCCACTGTGTCTGTAACAGAACTCACAAATGCCTTACAGGTAGCAAACCAGGATCCTATAGACTTTGGTCCTGGGACACACTACAATAATGGGAATCTCATGAGACTACATGATCTCCGTTGAAGGTACCTCTGTTTTCCCATGATACTGCCCTGGGTGCTATTCTTAGCTGCTTCCTTGGTCAGGCCTTGAGATTGGAGAGATCTATTAATACATCCAGATTCATCAACTACAACAGGAAAAGAGCATCCTAATACAGTTGGATGAGATGTCTCACAATCTTGATAAGTACATTATCTGTGAATTTTGCAAATTATTTGAAGTGTGTTCCTGACTTAACTTCAACTCAGTTAATAAAAATTTTCAATCTTGTAAAATTTGTGAGGTAACCCCTATTAGACTGTACATCTAAACATTCCTTTAAGGTAGCTAATAGCATCTTTCAAATAACCTACCCTCCACCTCCCCATACAACCTAAAGATCCAAAGAAAGTATGGTTTTAGCCAAATGGCTTGCAGACAACAGCACTCTTAGAAAATTCAATAATGAACTGTGTGCTACTGCAACCATTGGACATGGAATCAACAGAACCTGACAACCATGTGACATTCTTATCCTCATCTTCTTGGCTATCCCAAACAGTTTGTTTCCATGTCAAAACAGAAATGGTCCCCTCACTAGTGAAACAGGTGAGAGTATGGTGCAATTATTATTCTAACATAATGTTATCGTGCTTTTACTCTTCTCATTCACATGCATTATTTCAAGTAATTCTTGCACTTTTACTCAGTGCCAGTATGGCATAAAGATTAATAGCATTCTATCAATAAGGTAAGTTATACTTCCAGCTCTGTAATTTAGTGTTTTGCAATCTTTGATAAGTTACTTCACCTCTCCAAGCTTCTGTTTTCTCTTCTGTAAAATGAGTCCATAATATCAAGATTATTAAACTATTATGAAGATTAGAGTCATTAAACTACTTGGCAAATTAATGGTTTCCTAGCAAAGAGTAGCGGCACAGAACAATTAGAATATAAATATAATGGAAGTCTTTCAAAGCAGGAGTGGCAATATAGAAATTTGTGGCCTGAATTATCATTATACAATTACTGGAGAATGATTCATTGGAATTTAACTTATTCACCAATTATTTCCCCTCACCACTGTCAACGTCTAACATTAGGCCCTCCCACACTTCTCTTCAGCCAATTGCAAAATTCCTAACTTGTTTAAGAAGCCTTTATCTGCCCTCTTTAAGCCATTATCTTTAAGAATAACACTAAGGAATCAAAACTTGAGTTTCTTGCTTCACAAAGAACACTATACTATGGCCTTTTCCTCAACATTATCTACAAGGCCTTCGTCTACTTCTATAGATCATTTGCCATCACTCCTTCCACTCTTCAAAGTACTGTGCAGTCTGTATCAGTCATTGTGACTTCGTGCACCAAGGTGCAGTCCATTCCAGCATCATGCCTTATCCTATCTGTTATCTTTAAATCAGTTGATCCTTCTTTTTAAATGTCCAAGCCTCCCTCCTCTGCCTTGTAGACTTCTTTTTCCTTGCAAAGCCACTCAAACATCACTTTGACTGTGAATCCAATCTTGACTTCCCAGACTTAATTACCTCTCTTCAGTGTCTCCCAGAGAGCACTGCACGCCCTTTGGAGGCATACTTAGTATGGTATCCTGTGAATGTCTAGGTACTAAGCCTCTCTCAAAAGCAAGCACCAGTAATAGCTAAGATTTATTGAGCACTAAAAAAGACTCTAGTCCAAGCACTGTATACATTATTTCTTATAATCTTTACAACAATCCTATAGGTGAGTCATTACTAGTATTTCCATTTTAGAGATAATTGAGTTGAAGATTAAGGATGCTAACAGCCTTATCCAAGGCTTCAAATTGTTAGTGGCCAAAACAAGATTCAAAATCAAACTGCCACATTTCAAAGCCAACACCTTTAACCACTATAACATAATGTTATATACCCTGGTCTTAAATTCAATACCTGCCATATTAATGTCTATATTAGTTATTTCTTGCTATGTAAAAAAATCATCTGTCATGGTTTATATCTAGATGTCCTCCCAAAGCCTCATGCTCTCATAGGTAGGGATCTTGGAAGGTGACCAGATTACAAGGATATGTTACTCCACTGATGAGTTTATAGCTAAATGTGATGTTGGGAGCTGAAGCCTGGTGGAAGCAAGTGGGTCACTGGAGGTGTGGCCACCATGTCCTGAGGTCTTTCTCCTCTATCATAACCTTCTGCTGTGTTGCCCTGTCTTGGAGCCAGCCAACTGTGGACTGAAAACCCCTATAAACATTGAGCTAAAATAAACCTTTCCTCCTTAGAGTTGTGGGTGTCAGGCATGAGAAACAAACTAAGAAGTTATTCCTAAATACAGTTGCTTAAAATGAGAAACACTTACTATCTTGTGGGTTATCTGGGCCCTGAATTTTTAAGGAGTTTGTTTAGGTGGTTCAAACTCAAGGTCTTTCAGGAGGTTGCAAGGAAAATGTTGCCCTGGCTTGAATGCAGTACAGGATCTGCTTCCAGGGTAGCACACTTGCATGGTGCTGGAAATGGGCAGGGAACCTAAGTTGCTTCACTTGTGGACCTTTCCACACCCTGAATATGCTCATGATATGACTCTTAGCTTCTCTCCGAGTGACTGTTCAAAGACAAGATGAAATCCACAATGTTGTTTATGACCTAGCCTCAAAAGCCATACTCATTCATTTCCACAGTATTCTATTGGTTACTCAGGTAAGCCTTATTTGGTATAGAAGTGTAGTACTCAGGAATGTGAATACTAGAAATCAAAGATCACTAGAATATCTTTAAATATTATCTGAATACCTGAACAAAAAATTACTAAGAACTTCTCTGCACACTGGGATATTCTCTAAATAATGACAAATTTTGATTAGGTGGCCACTCATGTTTCCATCCAGGCCAGATGTGGTGGCACTTGCCTGTAATCCTAGCACTCCTCTGAGTTCGAGGGCCAGACAGGCCTATAAAGTGAGTTCAATGCCAGCCTGACCTGCATAGTGAAACCTTACCTCAAAAAGACAAAAAAAAATTCTATCTAGGTCCAAAATTATGAAATACTATCCCCAAATTCTATATTTTGGCCTTGCTTCTCCCAGGCTCCAAACACAATAAAAGAATTCAAAGGCTTAAATCTCATTTTGTTCCAGTAGAAGCCACAGGTAAGTATCTGCTAACTTGGCTTACCCTTTATACTTTTAAGCAGAGCCAAGGAAGTATGAGAAGTTCTCCCACTCTAAGTCAGTTATTTCGGTAACAGGAAAACAAATCTGTGATTTCAGGATTAATTCTATAGTTTGATGCCAGCATAAGCCCAGCCTCTGGACAAAGCCTTATCTTCTTTGCACAATATCTGTGATTATACTGGGGCAACTAAATCCTTTGTACAAAACAGCAAAGATAATAAAATCATTGTTTTTAGTCCTTAGGCCATGTTTGTTGTCAAGGTAAGATTTTCTTTGCTTAAAATAATTATTTAATGTGTTTTGAGATAAAGGAAGATAAAAACTAAATAATGAGTCATTTTAAAAAATATAATGATGTTAAATACATGAAATAAAGTTTATCCTAAAAACAAATCCATATTAGCGGAAATGAAAATCAAATAGGAACTGCTCACTCTTTCCATCAGTACCAGATCCAAAAAATGCCAGATCTTGGGGCCGGGGAGATGACTCAGTGGAATAAGTGCTTCCCTGGCAAGCGCAAGGACCTGAGTTCAATCCCTGGTTCCGCAAAAAAAAAAGCCAGATCTAAAACCAGGTCAGAACACACCTCAGCAGCTCCCAGCAGCCTATCCTCTCACAGGGCTCTACTCCAGGGATTAGCAAATAACAGACAACAAAATGTTCCATCTTGATCTAGGAGACAACCTGCTGCCTGTTTTGTAATTAAAGTTTTACTGGAGCACAGCCATGTTCATTCATTTATGAATTGCTGGTGACTGGAGTGGCAGCGTTGAGAAGTTGTAACAGTGGCCGTATGCCTAAAAAAGCTGGAAATATTTACTCTACGGCAATTTATAGAAATAATTTGCCAATTCTTGGTCTACACTTTTAAAGACTTGGCCTGCAGCAACCTACTAGAATATAAGCAAAAGATGTATAGTTACCATCTGCTGTGGTAAACATTTTTATGGGGAAAAGGGGAGGGAGTGTTGCTGTTTATGTTGCAGTATTACATACAGTGAAGGTATAAATCTTTTTGTTTTCCTGTGCTGTGTACTAACCCGAGGGTGTCATGCATGCCAGGCAAGCACTTTACCAAAAGCTGAACCTCCTAGCCCATGGTAGAAATCAGAACAGGTATCACCTATGCAACCAACTCCTAGATCCAGACAGCTCTCTCCTCTTCCAGGCAGTACTCTCAATAAAAGTAACTATAGGGACCAGGGAGATAGCTCAATAGAATAAGTGCTTGCCTGGCAACTGCAATGGTCTGAGTTCAACCCCCGGTTCCACCAAAAAAAATGTAACTATAATTTTAATTTCTATCATACAGATTCATTTGCATATTCTGGAATTTTGCATGCATGGGACAGAACAGAACTCTTTGTCCTGGTTTCTTTCATTCGGCACTAAATCAGTTGGTAACGTTCACATATATATATATTTTAGTATGAAGTCATTTCTTCCTCATTTTTGTATAGTATTCAATTGCATGAGCAGGCCACTATTTACTTATTTTATTGATGGTGAACATTAGATCACCAAATACATCCAGTTTGTTGATATTATGAATCAATATGATATGAATGTTCTTTTTTATATTTAGAACAGAGTCTACAGGTTTTCACTTAGTAGATCAGACTTGTAGTGATTCTCCTATTTACAGCCTCCCAAGCACTGGGATTACAGGCGTGTGCCACCACACCCAGTCTCAATTGCCATCTCAGTGCACCCCGGGGGGTGGGAGACAGCATAGCAGGCCTGGGGATTGAACTCCTGGCTCCTGCATCTGCCTAAGCAGGTGCTTTAAAACGCTGAGCTATTTGGCTGGCCCTGATATGAATATTCTTGTACATATCTTTTAGTGGGCATAATGAACCACTTATAAGATGTGGAATTTCTGGGTAACAGAAGATAACAGTAAACACTTTTCCAAATTGGTTGTATTTTTTAAATACACAAAAGTATCATTTTAATTTGTATAATATTTTGAGAGCAAAAGTTCAAAACATCCCTTCCAAATCATACTCTTCTGTTTCTCCTATAATGTACTGGCTGTCCTAGGGATGGATAGATGGATGGATAGATGCCTGACTTGCTCATTTTAGAAGTACAAGCCCTGACCTTGGCAATGTGCTGGGAACTCTACAAACTCATCCCATTAAATCCTTACCCAAAACTCTATGGGCTTTATAAACTCAACATGTGGGAGATAAGACAATAAGGACAAGGAGGGATAAATAGCTCAACCATGACAATACAATTAGATCCATGGCACTCAAGGCCTTCCACTGAGCTTCTTATTTTTCTTTTTGAAAGCCAAAGTCCAGTTTTGTACTCATCACCAAGTCAGGGAAATAGAGGCTAAGGCACCAATCCTCTCAGCTACTTATTAATTAATTTAAGTATTAAATATACTTAAATTATATGATAGCGCTTGAGTACAAAGCCTCACATGACACATTTAAACCATTAGGATTTCATATTGCACTCCATATCTGAATATATGGCTACCCAGATTAAGAAGGGTAGACAAGTAAGAGGCTACAAGCACTCTTCAAAAATTGAACATTGGAGGATGGTCATAAACCACAGGGCTTCACACACAGGTATGGATTTAGGGGAAAATAACATTATAGATTTGTTTATTTTCTACTCAAGTCTCCATTCCTTGTAGAAGCAGACTTAAGTGGCATAAATCAGAAAATGATAATGGGAACTGAATGAAATTCTCATAAATCATGCTACTAAGTATAGTTACATCGTAGATGTGGAACCCAATTAAACAGATGGCCACATGCTGTCAGAATCAGCCCCTAATCAATAAAGATGTTCATTTTAGAAAATCACCTCAATTTTTCACTTTTTCAGTGAAGCAAAGGGAAGGCTGTAAGGGGAACTTATGGTGGGGGGGAGTCCCAGGAAACCTAATAAGGAAATGTGTAAGAAGAAACTCCACCTGTCTTAATTTGTAGTCCAGAATATTAGAAAGGAGAGAAGGGGACAAGTCACCCAAAGGATTCCTTGTCATCATGCCTGGAAATGTAATTTACAACGAGAGCAAGCACTGGTCATTAGGAAAATAGAAACAGCTTGAATCTCTTAATTAAAATACTGCTTCAAATTGTTCATTTCAAAGCCCCTCTGCCTGTGAGCTTTCAAGAGTCCATTAGGATACTCTGAAATGGCTTCTTTTAGAGTAAACCTCTGAGAGGATTAGCACTTCCCGGACCAGGAAAAGGCAGAGCAGGTGGAAACCCTGAAGACCGAACTATTATTAGACACAATAAAGTCCCCAAAGGAGCAGGGAGCCTTCAGTGACATTTCAAAATAAGTGTGGAAACACTGAAGAGACTATCCCATTGGCTTTTCTTCCAGAAGAGTTGATCTATTACACTGATTAAGACTAACAATGCTAAGAACTGGAAAGAACAAAAGGAACAACAGACTGCTTCTGCAGTTTGGTATGTGAATTTAGGGAACATTTGTTGTGCTAAGTACATGAATTTGTTGTGCTAAGTACAGAACATCATTGCTCTGAATATTCTTTTATATGTCTCCTGAAAAAAGATGCAGGTATATATCCTGAAGTGCAATTACTCACTAGTAGGGTATGCAAATGTTCTATTTTACCACAGCACAACAAATGTTCCTTAAATCCACATACCAAACTGCAGAAGCAGTCTGTTGTTCCTTTTTTTTTCCAGTTCTTGGCATTTTTAGTCTTAATCAGTGTAATAGATCAACTCTTCTGGAAGAAAAGCCAATGGGATAGTCTCTTTAGTGTTTCCACTGGAGATTGGAGATTAGGCGTGAGTGGCATGCGCCTGTAATCACAGCACTTGGGAGGCTGAACACAGCTGGTTCACTACAAGTCTGATCTACGTAGTGAGACCCTTAGACCCTGTAGACCCTTACTAAAAATACAAAAAAATAATAAAAAAACAAATAAAATAGAAGGTAAGTGCATGAATTCATATAATTGTCACCTGTGTGGTAAGAGAGAATGGTATAGGGAGGGAGATGGGTAACTGCACTGGTACAAGTAATATTCTAATTCTCCATTCAATGATGGCTTCATAGGCACAAGGTAATTCTATCTTTTCTTATATACTCTATAACTTAACATGTGCCAGCATGATACACATATTGGTTTGTATGTACTAAGTTTTATGTAAGAAAACATTTTCTTCTAAAACTAATAAGCAACTTCTATTGCCCAAAAGAATATTTTAAATACTAGTATAATTACTACATTTAAATAACATTATAAACTAGAGTTATAATTAATAGCTCAAATATCATTAAGTTTCCATATAACATATGCAGCTTAGTTCCCAAAGTGGAGCTTAGGACCTTAAGAAAGCAACAGTATTTTCATGATAATGAATATTTATATAATAAGGAGTGACATTCAAAATATTTAACAACTTATTTGGCTGTATAAATTAATGTAGAAATAAAACATTAGCACCATCTGCTTGTTTTCTCTCTGTTCACTATTTGCACAGACCACAGTCCTACAAGGACCTCCATTTGCAAGAGAGGCCACAGGAGAGACTCTAGTCCCCAACAGCTACAAACCTCAGGATGTGCCCACTAGCCAGGAAGTGCTGTAAGGGCAAGGGGCAGCTCAGAAGACCTACACAGGGTGGCTCTCTGGCCAGAGGGCAGCCCAAATGCCTCACTGAAAAGGTATCTTTTGAGCAAAGTCTTAAAATGGTAATGTGAACCATGAAGATCACTTGGTGAGTTTTTCAAAGGAAAGAGAACCCCAAATATATTATTTTTATTTTTTAATTTTTTTTGGCAGAAGCAGGGATTGAACTCAGACCCTTGAGCTTGCCAGGGAAGTGCTTATTCTACTGAGCCATCTCCC
>NDGM011186902.1:0-17402 GCA_002564305.1 Octomys mimax
AAAAAAAAAAAAAATAGTGTATGTGGCTTGATCTCCTGGATGATCCAGCTGGCAGACTCCATCTTGCTGCCCATCATGACCCCACAAGAAGCTTGGGGAGGTCAGTTTTGGTCTAAACCACACTGTTGTACCCTGGCCCAAAAGGCTCACATAAAATGTATTCTCTCTCACCACGAAAGTGATTATCATACATATCAGAAAAAAAGTAATATCATATTCTAAACAATGTTAGTGATAAGTGTAAAACTTGGGAAAAAAATTAACTTATCAAATTCCATGATTTGAAAGTTTCCCCAGAAAGCATGTGTTGGAAATTTGATCTTAGCCAAAAGGCTGAGCAGTGATGTGTGTTGGAAATTTAATTGCAAATATAATAGTATTTTAAGAGATATTTAGGCTGTGGGCCTGGTAGCACATGCCTGTAATACAAATAGTCGTGAAGGCTGAAGCACGAAGATTTCAAGCTGAAGTCCAATCCAGGCAATTTAGTAGCATTTCATGAGACCCTTTCTAAAAACAAAAACAAAAACAAAAAAAAAGAAAGAGCTGTAGCTCAGTAAGAAGACCTTGAGTTGAATTCCTAGGATGAAGCGGGTGGGAAAGAGAGAGACCAAGAGACAGAGAGACAGAGAGAGAGACAGAGACAGAGAGATAAAGGCAGAGAAACAGACAGAGAGACAGAGACAGAGATGAGACTGACAGAGGAGAGACAGAGACAGAGAGACAGAGACAGATCTTTCTGTTATAAAGCCTCTCTCTACATTTGAGAATTAACTACTCCCTCCTTCCACGGGAGTGGGTTTGTCATGAAAGTTGCTCGCTTCTTTTACTTACCCCTTCCTGTTCTGCCATGGAGGTCAAAACAAGGGCCCTTGTCAGTGCTGGCCCTTCTTGCTTAGATCTGGTCTCTGGAATTGTGGCCTTCATACATGTCTTCTTCATACATGTCCTCTCCTTCATACATGTCTCAGTGTGGAATATTCTCTTACAGCAGCACAAAACACATCGACGCCATGCTTTCTGAAGAGTTACTGTGCTCAAGATATGTAAAAAGAGATAGTATATCATGACCCATAAAATTTATCACTTATACAAGGTATAATGTTAGAAAATTCTATAAGTAATAAACTCTTAAAAGAGAGACACTCTCACCTAAAGTCACCTAAGGTAAAAAAGTTAGAAAAATAGTGTAATGTTATAAAAATCTATAAATAATAATTAAACTCTTAAAAGAGTTGCCTAAAAGATTGTAATTAGGAAAAAATTAATAAGTAGTTTAAAAGCTTCTTTTAAAAGAAAGCCCACCAGTTCCAGGTTTTTTAAGTGAGTTACACAGAGAGCAAATTGGTCAGGCAATGGCTGTGACTCATCCATTTGGCTGACACTGACAGAACATCCACAAGATGTTGTACATGGTTCCCGGGTAAATCCTGAGGGGATCTGACTGATCTGATCAGATAGCAAAGGTTACCCTTTTAGTTATATAGGTCTTGCTTTAACTTGATCTTAACCATCCAGCAGAAAAGTGTAACCATGAGGTATAAACGTAAAGCTATATTAATATTCTCAGCTGTAAAAGGCTCAAGTCAACAACTTCGGACAATTGCTGGTCATGCCAGTAACTCACTATTATGGACTATTGGACTATATTGGGTTACTTTCCTGAATTCAAGTAGTTACAATATTTGAAGTGGAATGAAGGATGAAAAGATCCTTTAAAGGCTTCTGCAAATACAGCTTCTTTAACAGCAATGGAACACCCATCTCTCACAAAACAAAACAAAAAAGGGGACATAAATAAAGGACCACATTTTAGTGAAAAGAAATATATATAATAGGATAGATATACAGCTACTTTTTCTTAGTTCAATGAGAAGAAATGTTTGTGCTAATAGTGTTTAGACAAGATATGTCTACATCTTGTCCTCTGAATACTACGAAGACAATATGCAATGTATTAATTATTGTAACTGTCCTACTAAACTTCTTGAAACTGCTTCATTGCTTTTATCTTTTTTCTCATTAAAATAAATTTAAAAATTACAAAAAAATAAAGTGAGTTCTATAAAACTTCCCCAGAACTCGAATCTTTGCAAACTTCCACAAAACTTCTCAGAACACAGAAAAGGATAAAATATGTTCTCATTCAATTTATGAGCTTAGTACAATGTTAATATTAAAGCCATAGCCAAGTACAATAGAAGCCCCCCCTCTCTCTCTGGAAACAGGGTTACTATGTAGTTCAGGTTGATCTTGAACTATTGGTGCTCCTCCTGCCTCAGTTTCCTAAGCACTGGGATTGCACACATGTACCACCAGGCCTGGAAAGAAACCATTTTTCAATATGAACATAGATACAAACTTTTAAACAATGTATGGACACAATTATTCAAGATTCATATAAAAGAGATAGTATGTCATGACCCAGTAAAATTTATCACTTATACAAAGTATAATGTTAGAAAATTCTATAACTAGTAAACTCTTAAAAGAGAGACACTGTCACCTAAACTGCTGTCATAAAAGAAAATAGTATGAACGTTGCTTAGGCAAGCTTAGGCAAGCACAGGGACCATGGCTCAATTCCTAGAACCATATGCCACCCTAGCCCTGACCCTAGAGCAGGCTGAGCTGGCAAAAAAAAAAAAAAGGTTTTTATTTAAAAAAAGTATGGCTATCAACATAAAACTTCCAAAAATTACTGATAATTTATTAGAAATAGTAGTGATAGATATGACATCCTTTCACAAATCAATCCTTTACCTTCTACTTTTTTTTTTTGTGGCCAGCTCAGCCCACCCTGAGGTCAGGGTTGGCAAGGCATGTGGTGCCAGGGGTCAAACTGCAGTCCCTGCACTAAGCTTGCCTAAGCAGGCCCTTTAGACTGCTCGGCTATCTCGCCGGCCCATACCTCCCACTCTTTATAAATATAAGTGTTCTATTGATTAAAGATTTAGCTGAAAGGCAAATGGAAAGCATATTCAAGTATACCTTTTTGAGGACATATTTTTATCTCAGAATATGAAAATCTTTTTTAAAAAAAAACTCAACTATGTAAAAAAGATTGACAATCTAAAGTGCCACTAAAATATGATCACATGGCTTAGGACATCATAGATGGAATAAAAGGACCATAGAAGCAATGCTTCTTAAGCTACCTGTGATGGAAGATGGCTTTTGAAAACACTTCTAATCCACCATGGATCCATACCTTGGTAAATGTCTCTGATCGTGTACTTGGAACCAACCCGTTATCAAATTATCATAAGAGTTTTGATATGCTTATTGTAACTTCTGTGCTTACCTTGTGGTAAGACAGAATTTGTAGACTGGCACTGAGCACAAAGTATGCTTTCGGAAACAGTATCATAGGGGATAGTAATTTGAGGCTAGAACTTAGGTACATTATTTTTTAGTTCAGAAAATCTGAGAATGGATCAACAAAACATAGCAAAAAAGCAAGCTAACTCACACCAACAACAAGCAGAATGCAGAGAAGTCCAAACCATGTTAAATCTAATGAATGAAGAGAGAATTAAAAAGGAAAATGAGTCTGAGTACAAACATGAAAGCCACTTTCATATATAGGTCATTCTTGGTTTGTGTTTTGGCTTATCCTTATCCCTAGACTAACCAGAGAGGAGGTAGAGCTGAAGAATCTTTCTACAACCTTACAGCATTGAAACTCTTTTCCATAAATACCACTTATAGGAATGGCTATCATTTTATCTTGTTTCTCTTTTCTTTTCTTTTTTTTTTTCAGTACCAGGGATTGAACTCAGGACCTTGCATTTGCTTATTCTACTGAGCTATCTCCCTGGCCCCTTATCTTGTTTTTGAAATGTAGAGAAGGAAGTAAGATGACAATCATCATCACGCCCAGCTACAGGACTGTTTTTAATAGCAAAGGTTTAAAGCTAACCCAAATAGATACGAATAGGAGACTAGTTGAATAAAATATGGTATAGCCCTAGAATTGGCATTATGCAATTAAAAAGGTTTAAAAATACATTCATATGATCCTACTCTCAAGGTTTCATTGAAGCAAAACAAGTAAGAGTGTAAATAGGGTGGTTTAAAATGTGTATAGTAGGTCACTATTTGTCTAAAGAGAAGGATAGATAAATAGACAGATAGCAACTTATGTTAAATCAACAAACAACTGATTTTTTTTATTACTTGAGCCCAGGGCCTTTGTACTGAGCTACATCCCCAGTGATTTTTAAATTTTTAAATAGGTTCTCACTAAGTTGCACTGGTTGGGCTTACATTTATAATCCTCCTGCTTCAACTTTATGGAGTCTGGGATTACAGGATTGCACCAACCTAAGGGGGAAGTAATTTTTAAAAGAAAACATTGTCTGTGGTTTATGGGAATAAAGAAGGAATAAGGGACAGGGACAGATGCTAGAATTTATTCAATTTGTCTTATTTGTGGATTTGACTTTCACACCATGCAAATATTTTACACACTTATAAAATAAAAATAAAAATTTTAAAGCAATTTTTAGAAAAAGAAATGAAACAAGCCTAATACACATGCAGTTGGTAGCATAATCAGAGAAAAGTAATTTCATATAACACAAAAGCTGTGATTTGACATCTCTACTGAGAAATATTACATTACACAAGAAGAAGTAAAGCATAATACTATTTTCAGTAATCAGTGTCACTGGTAGAGTAGGTATTGCTACTTTGACCTTATTGCAAGTATGCTTTAAGAAGGAACAACTTCCTTTTTGTTCTCTATAGTAAATGTAGAGAATAATTATGGGCAGTTTCAGGTCCAGTGTTGCTGTCATTGTTGAGAATTTGGGATATTTGACAAGGGAAAGAAGAGATACAGATGTAACACTGAAGAGTTTATACAAAAATTTTGTGGAGAATGGGGAGACAGTGCAGCCAACTAAGTGCCTGCTTAGGCAAGCACAGGGGCCAGGGTTCAATCCCAAGCACCACATGCCACGTGGACCTCACCCTGGGCATGCAGAGCTGGCCAGTGAAACCAGGAGTGGTGGTGCATGCCTGTAATCCCAGCACAGGAGAGGCTAAAAACAAGAGGATCACTATGAGTCCAAGCTGCATAGTGAGACCCTGTACCAAATACATAAAAAAAAAATTTGTGGTCCTGACTTTGAAAGGGAAACATCACTATAATTAATGGTAAACATATCACAGAGTTCTCTGGTCCACTAGAAAGATCTAGAACCACCTAGCAGCATCCTAATATTGGTCAGTCAGTGTCTAGACTATAGAACCCAAATGCCATTTCCCATAAAAAAAATAATAACCTAGGCACATTTAAGAAATGGTCGACCCCAGGTCTGAGGTAGAGTATGTACAAAATGAGCCTGAAAGACTTTGTAGCATGGAGTAAGGAAGCTACTGAAATTTACTGCAGTCATACCAAGTCTTCTCTTCAGAAAAGAAGAGCCATCAAGGCATATAAGACATTAGTGTATTGATTTTGTTCAAATGTTGAAACCCATGAGTTCATAATGATACCTTACAATTAGACAACTATTACAAAAGGTAGAAAAATCACCTTTTTATTTAAAAAAATTACCTATAAAGGGAATGATCAGGTCTTTAGCCTGTCTTTCTTATATAAATTATTCAACTTAGTATCCCAAGATAGATCAGAAAAATGTTTCTCTTTATGGAATTTTCTTTCTTTCTTTCTTTCTCTTTCTTTCTTTCTTTCTTTCTTTCTTTTTTTTTTTGAGACAGGGTCTTGCAGTGTAGTTCAGGCTGGACTTGAGCTCATTTTGTATCCCAGGCTGGTCTCAAACTCGAAGCAATCCTCATGCCTCAGCCTCCAGAGTTCTAGGATTACAGGTGTGTGCCACCACGCCTGGCTTATCTGTATGGAATTATTATAGCCAGTAAACAAAGAAGGTATAATAGGATTAGAATAGCAATATTTTTATAGAATAAACTCATGAATTTAGATGTTAAACATTAATAACTGGCAACATGACAGAAACAGAAGCCACCAGACAACATAAGCCTCCAGTAGAGGAAGAAATACCATCATCCAGATCACCTTGTGAAAAATAAATCAAGCCTTAATCACATCAAGCCTTTGATCTAAAAAGATATTGAACAAGTCTTTGAACTATAGATACAATATACTGTACACTGTGTGTGCTATCTCCTACCATACCAAAAATAGAGGATACAAGAACTTGTTAAACGACACCATGGAGATGCCATTAGCAAAACACAGACTTAGGTAATTTCTATAACAAATAATGGTGGCAGGGTAAATGGCAAGGAAATACATTGCAAAGAAATAAAAATATGTGGATCTTATCTTGAACTTGATTTTTAAACAAATAAACTTTCTCAAATCATGAGACAATTGGAAATCTGAATGCTGATTGGCTATTTAAAGATACCCAAGAATCAATGCAATATTTTTAAGGAAGATAATCATATTCTCAGGTTTTTACTTTTATTTTTTTTTTTTTAAAAAAAGGGAACAACCAGATTGTTTATCAGGAAAATTGGTTCCAGCTGAAGAACAAAAGGATTTATGAAAGTGAATCAGAAAGATATGTTAAGGAAGGCTGGCCAGATAGTTCAGTGGACTAAAGTGCCTGCTTAGGCAGGCACAGGGACTAGGGTTCCATCTCTAGCATGCCATGCCAGGCCCATCCCCAGGGCTTGCTGGGATAGTGACTGAAACTGGGCATGGTGACATGTGCCTGTAAACCCAGCATTTGGAAGGCTGAAAACAAGAGGATCACTATGAGTCCAGTCTGTGTAGTGAGACCCTGTACACCCTGTACCAAATACATTTTAAAAAAAGAAAAGGCATGCTAAGGAACACCCTCTACCCCATCTTGCAAAAGGGTGTCTATAGAATAATAACAGACTTCCTAGGAAAAGATGCAAAGCCTCTTCTCTCTCAAGATTCTAAAGCTATTCATAAACTGTTCAACTATTTCATGTCATCACCAGAATTCCTCTGGTGAGTTACAGCCTTCTATCCACTCTGGGACCATCCATTACAAGATGCAGCCAGCAGCCAAGATGCAGTTGGCTCATCACACTAAGTGTTTTCATAAGCAGATTTATAATGAGAAGAAAATGCATTTCTATCAATACTAAACTGAGCTGCACAGAACTCCCCCAAATTATTAAGGGCTGTTACAGGGGCAATTTGCTGAGCCTTTCTCCAACCACATTGTAAAACCGCCCCCAACCCTGCTAGCTTTTTAAAATCTACTAAACAATGTGAAGCCACAGTTTCATTTTTTTCTTTCTGGCTGGAGATGGTGGAAATGTTCATCACCCAGTGTGAAGTAATATGTGAAACAGGTGTTTTATTCCCTAGCAGGTAAAATGGGTTTGATTCCTGTGAGAAGCAGACATTTCAAGGCTTCCAGCAAGAGGTCCAGATGGTGTGTATTTTCATATCTAATATTATATAAAAGATTTCAAATGTATCCTGACTCTTAACAAAACCATAAATTCACTGCTTATTGCCATCTTGAACAGCTCTGGTAGCTACTAATTAGTATGACTGTTTTTGTTTTGCTCTTCCAGGGATCACAAGCATATCTGAGCCTTTTCATTTTTAGCTTCCGGTAAAAAGACAAAGAATTCCAGGGTAGAAGTGCATCTCACTTAAGGGCCAGCTGCACGTGGAACATTAGAACTTTAGGGGATATAAAAACATTTATGAAGCCCTGGGTGGAGACACAGGTTAACCTTTTACAGAAAAGCTCTTTCAACATCAAAGACTTTACCTAGTCATTCTCTGTGTAGTTATGTCTCTATTCCAGAGATGTTGTCAATCATATTTTCAAGGATAATAATAACAGTAACAAGCATTATCACAAGTTTATTATGAACCAGGCATTTTTCAGATTATACTACCCACATCCTCTCATTCAGTATTCCTGATCACCCTTGGAGATAGCAGGGTGGGCTCTGTGACAGTACCAGCAGCCGACAGAGAATTATAGCCATTTATTCAAGGAACAACCAAGACCTCACTAGTAGCAGGAACACAGAACTTCCTCTTCAGAGCATGACCACCCATGCTAGGAAGGCATTCTGAATGTTATATGCTGAAAGAGCCCCTTGGTAAGAGTTCTGTAGGATATGAGAGTAAGCCATTAAGAAAAACAGAAGTCAAGCCACCAATACAGTGATTTAGATTTGTTCCCGTTCTAGGAGGCAACTGTCTAGGACACATGAGGGGCAGCCCATGCTTCTTAAAAGCCATGGGCAGAGTGTAGCCTCCTAACCAGCTTTTCTCCCTCCCACTTTTGCATGCTAATCACTGTATCAACCACAGCTGTGTGAGAAGAACACTGCTTCTTCATCCGAATATTTAATATGCTCTAGTGAGTGGCTGGCAAGGGAGAGAAACATAGGCGCTAATATAGTACATCAGAGAAAATCTCACACTGCTCATGTTATAAACTAGTTCCTCTTGTTTTCCGTCGGGAGGAATCAACCTAATTGCCTTCATTGATCTCCATCCCCCAAGGTTTAAACTTCCACTGACACTGGCCTAGGCAAATGCCTATCACTAACTTCATCCCCCAAACCATGGTGGGAAGAAAGTAACATTCAAAGAATACAGGCTGTTCTTCTTGCCCTTCTGCTTGGCCATAAAACCGTCTTTGTCATTTTGGGACCAGTCCCTTCACCCCAGTGGGGTCAGTGTGCTCATCTCCAGAAGTCTTCTGTGTGAGATAGGGTCTGAAAGTTCCCATTTCTTATGCTATGGCCAGAGCTTGGAGGTTATTTCGATTGGAAGGGGCATGACTGCTTGCGTGGAAACTGTAACACAAGAATTTTTAAGCCCTTCTTACAAAAATAAAAACATAGGTCTCATTGGCCACAATCTTCCAGGTGATGTTCATAAAGAAAGTCTTAAAGAAATGTGACAATCTTTCTGGTAAGTTCCATGGAATGAAGTACTTTGTTTTATTTTCATGCTATTTGACCCCTCCCTGACTTTCTAGCGAGCCAAGAGAACACTGCATGACATTAGAGGTCTCAATTTCTAACATTGATAGCGACTTCTGCAGACATATATAGGTTGACTTTTAAATCTCTTCAGTCTTTTTAGTTCATAAGCAAGAAAGCTTTCGACCAGTGGGATCCAAACAGATTTTCCTCTTCCATGCTTTACTGAATCATGAAGGAAGCCCCGCCTTCCCTTTCTGTTCAGGTGTCACGCCCAAAATGAAGTCAGGTGTAAAAGAAAGGGAGGAATGTATGCATGTTGCTTCCTCATGGAACAAGCAATCTCTCCAAAACCAACTCCCAGAGTATGGCTCCAGATTCTGCTCCCATTTCTCAATGATATGTGTTTTGCGTCCTATCTTCTCCCCCTTTATTCCTGCAATATTTGCATTTCATGTTCTTACTCTCTTAATGCCTGAGCAATTTGAAACTCTCGTACTTAGGCAATTCCCAGTTCTCATTCCTAAAGCATTGTGATTCCCTTTCAGCTTTTCAGAGGCATGTGTGCTGGGGAAGGCACGGAGTCCTCCCTGTCAATCCAATTTGTGATAAGGATTTCCCCCAGGTGCATCCATTCCATGGTCTCTGTGTTGCTTTGTGCCTGGTTGGCTTCCTTTGGGGAAGCATTTGTATTGCTTTTTCATCTCAGAAAAGAAACTCTAGTCACAAACCAGTCATCTGCCTGTTAAGCTGTATTTAGAACAAATCACTCCAAAGCAAAACAACGATGACAACAACAAAAGAGCTACACTTATTTCTTTCTAGACTTTTAACAAAATGTTTGATGTTATGGTGATTTCCAAACAATTAATGTGAAATTGGGGACCGTTGTTCACATGATTTATTTACCATATACAGAGCGCTCAGCTGGAGAGCTGATGCCAGTGATCCTCCCAATGAAGTTTTAGCAGAGAGTTAGAAAATTCCAGAACCCTTTCTAAAGTGACAGCACATTTTCAAAGGATGAAAGTTCCTAGGAGTAGTGGTGCTAAAAAATTACATGATACAAGAAAACCTGCCTCCATCCCCCACAGGGTGCTTCTTGCTTTGAGCCCTTGGTTTCACACTCAGAACTGGTCAAACATTCAAAGCAGGGAATTCCCTGCAGGCTGAGAAATTGCTTAGTGCTTTTCACAGCCTTCTATGCCATAGACGAGGGGTGCATATTTCTGCTCATGTATTCAAACACAGGACAGGGGCAAGAGAATGGGTAACAGGTAGCACATTTCGTAAAAGGCAAATCTCACACCTGAAGAACCCGAAGCTCTCACAAAAACTTTACAAAGGAAAAAATGGTAGACTCAGAAGAAAACGCAACTTATTCTGTTGAATGATTTTTCTGCCTCTCAGTGCAGGTTCCAGGAGACCTGCCAGGTTTCCATCCTACAAGGTCGTGCCAAAGGAGGCCAGAAGCTGAAGGGAGCAACAGTATCACACAAAATAATAAAAATGAAATAGAGAAGGTGTGAAGTTAGATATCTGATTTATGTGTGGAAAGCCAGCACTGCGAGTGTTGTTATGGGACTGGCTCCTAGAGGCAAGACTTGTTAGCAAAAACTGTCTCTAAATATTTATGCTCAACTAAATAATTGCTAAATAATTTTAGTTCTTAGCTGAAAATATAGAATCATGCCTGGCCTACATTAGTAGGTCCCTGAGACAGTACACTGGTATTTTACCAAGTAGTACTCTTGCTCAATGATACTTTTAACTTTCAACGCATAATTAATGTTCTTTTATAAGAGTCTTGTGTGCCCCACGTGGCTAGGCTTCCTTTGTAAATATTTCCCTAAAATAAACAAAGCACTTACAGCAGTCCATTCAATAACATTTGGCTTAGGATTATTGAAGAAATATGGAGTGTTGGCTTCCGCGCAGTGTGCTAAGGTGATTTTTTTCATTTGCTGGTCCTTGAGTGTGTGGTGGAGTGTTGAAAGCGGGCGAGGTAGTGGCATCCTTCATCACCTTGGATGGGAACTTCCTGAAAATCAGCACATGCTTCTAACATTCTTTTTATGGCCATGACCGGTGCTTAGTGAACTCAAGATTAGAAGCAGGACTCCAATCTGCTGAGACTCTAGAAGAAAATATTTTGAATGAACCCAGAGACATAGAGGAAGCTTCATTATTTAATTCAACTACCAGAGAAACATCTATAAAATTCCCACATTCTTCTCATATCAGAAGAGGAAATTATTGTAATTTTTTTAACCAAAAACTAAAATAATCTAAATTCAAAAGGAGTTGATTGAAATAGAAGCCTATGCTTGTACTTCTTTCTCTCTTTCTCCCAGATCTCTAAAAGTGGTCCAAATATAGTAAGATCTGGAATCTAAAGTGCATGCTGCCATACCCCAGTTATGTGAGAAGTCACCTCCCTGCTTTGAGCTTCAGCTTTCTCATCTATGAATGGGAAAGTGGATGTGATGTCCACAAGCCTCCCAGCTGGCTTTACCCAGCAGCCACTCATCTCTGACTTTTAAAACCCACGCTACCAAAACAGAATAACAGAGAGGAAGGTGCTGGGGAAAGAAATCATTGCATCTTTTCAAATAGTCATCTGAGCCTTTGTAGATCTGAAGGGATTAAAATAAATATCTTTCTAGTTTAGAAAAGAAACTTCAATATGGCTTTTTACTGTTACTGTTAACTAACTATATTCTGGGCCACAGGAGAACAATGTATTAGTATTACCAGAGGATATTTTGAAGAAAGAATAAAGTAATTATTTATCTAAAGCTAATAAATAGGCTGGCCAAATAGCTCAGTGGATTAAAGCACCTGCAAGCAGGTATAGGGGCCTGGGGTTCAATCCTAAGGCCTGCCATGCTGGCCCCACCTCCAGGGCGTGCTGAGAGGCCAATTGAGAGTGGGCGTGGGGGCGCACATCTGTAATCCCAGCTCTTGGGTGGCTGTAAACAGGAGAATCACTATGAGTCTGATCTAATAGTGAGACCCCGAACATCCCATGGGTCCTTCCCTAAAATACAGAAAAATAATAATAATAAAGCTAATAAATATGTATATTTTCCAGAGAGAGAGGGAGGGAGAGAGGGAGGGAGGGAGGGAGGAAGAGAGAGAGAGAGAGAGCGAGAGAGAGAGAGAATGAATATGAATGCATGGACACTTGTGTTTTAAAACAAAGTAAGAAATAAGAGAGGGTTTTGTTTTTGTTTTTTTTTTTTCTTCTCTTACCAGACAGAGATATGCGATGGGGCTTTGTAATCTAACAAATAGATCTATTTTGTCCGCTACAGAAATAACATCATGTGCATTTAGAAAGCTCTGGATCTATTTAAGTCAATTAAAGCAAAGTTAATGTATTTTCATATCTGAGCGCTTCCCTTATCGAGGTAACTCTGCAGGGTCTTCTTCTCCGAGCCCAAGGTGATGAAAAATAGACATGTTTACTCTATTACATCCTATAATGCTGGCTTCAATATTTTTTTTCTTTAGTTGTAAAGCCACCAGGTAACTAACTATGTGGCTCTAAAACTACAGCTAGACTTCATACCACAGTACTCAAGGGTATTTTCCCATTTGAGCTGCTATTGTCTCCAGTTTGGAGATAAACACACACGAGACAAAACTATTTTAATGGTGTTAATATTAATACTTTGTAGAATGCTTCATCCGCTAGTAATAGCTTTAAAGCATTTTTAGAGATTTTGTCATCTCATGCATTTTAATGAAATATCAAGTTTGTAATTAACAAGAAAAGTACAGTAGCTCTACCTTTCACGTCTCTCACATTCATATAATGATTACCAGTGGAATTTTTGCTATTTTATACCCTTTGTAGGCTAATCAATATTTTGGTGAATGGAAAAGTCTTAAGCAGAGAATTGTAGTGTAAACAAATGTGAAACATTAAAAGTATGCTAAATATTATAGCCAGTTGATTATGTAAATTTAAACATTGTAGGAGAAAGGAATTGCTTATTAAAATTAGTCTGTTTTTAGTTCACTCTGGCATTGTTTATTATACACCATAGCCAGATATTTCATAAATAGACTCCTTTTACAACCTGAAGGTTTGGGGAATGCCAGCTGAGTAATGAAATGGCTTATGGGCTTGGAGCTGTGAAGGAATTTATCTTATGATCATTTCCATTGTGTAACTTATGCTTTCAGAGAGGGGGGGAGAGAAGAGGAGGGGAAGGAGGACAGGGGGGAGAGAGAAAGGGAGAGAGAGAGAGAGAGAGAGAAAGAGAGAGACTCACTCTTACAGGAATTTCATACCAACACAGACACCTGTTACATCAATGTATGAATTGCTTGATTTTTATTTATATCCTATTATTGACCTTCATAAAGACAATAGACTAAGGTTTTCTATTAAGAATCAATAAATGGGGGCCTGGGGATATAGCTCAGATGCATAAGCACCTACCTGGCAAGGGTAAGGTCCTGAGTTTGATCCCCAGTACCACAAAAAAACGAAAATAAAATTCAAGGAATGGATTCTTTTCAGATAGATTGGATTGCCCAACTATAAATAAGAGTATCTCCATTGTAACTCGGGATTTTGGGAATTCCTGAACAATTCTCAAAGTGACCCAGTGACACGGGACATCTCAGGAGAATAGAAATTCTGTGGCAATCTGGCAAAGAGACATCTGATGTAATGTTCCATATTTAAGAACACATCACGGAAAAAGAAAATCCAAAACCAAAATGTTGGCTTCTCTGCATCTTAGAAGCCAAGAAGGATAGCCCCATCTGCTAATTGGGAAAAGTCATCTTCCACACAGGTAAATCCTAATCTTCAAGGCTTCACAGCCTACCTAAATCCAATGCTCTTAAATTGACTCATCCTATTTTCCAATTTCTCCAGTTTTCTAGCAAAGTTGGTGTTCATCCCTGGGCCTCTCTACTGAGAGCTCATTCCTGGCAACAACCTGGTCCCTAAGCTCCCATCCACTCCTTCCCCTCTGTCTGTAAGAAGAGGAATTTATCCACTTTTCCAAAGCTCTGGTTTTATGCAGATCCTTTGCACTTTGCTTCGATGGCACTCTTCCTGTGTCTTCTCCCCTTGGCATAACTCCTTCCCATCTGCCTACAGCATAGCTCCTTCTACTTCATTCTAAAAGAGAGTTTTCTCTTTCTAATTCTACTCTTATGCCACTGAGTTCTCTTTTTCCAACAACCCAAGCCCTTGAGAAAGCACTGCACTGCTCACTGCCTGTATGCTGTGGTTTTGGTGCCTACCAACTCGTCGAAATTGTCATGTTGATCATCATCAGTGACATTGTTGTGAGCAGGTAAGATGGTCTTTTCTCTCGTGGCATCTGTTTTCATTGTTCTGTCTCCTGCGTGTCCCCAGACCACTTCCTAGCCCTAAAATTCTCCCCTTCCTTGACATACACAATACTCCACCTACTTGTTCTTGAATCTCTGATTACTGCTTTTTGGCTTCCTTTGTTTATCTTATCAAAAGCACTTCAGGTGGACACACGCATTGTATATATTACGCAGAACTTTTTAAATGTATTTAGTACAGGGTCTACAGGGTCTCACTACACAGATTGGACTCCTAGTGATCCTCCTGTTTTCAGCCTCCCAAGTGCTGGAATTACAGGCGTGCATCGCCACCCCCTGTCTCAATCAACATCTCAGTGTGCCCCAGGGGTGGGGCTGGCACAGCTCGCCAGGGATCGAACCCTGATCCCTACATCTGCCTAAGCAGGTGCTTTAATCCACTGAGCTATCTGGCTGGCCCCTATTCAGAACTTTAATGGGCTATGTGGTCATTGCCATTTTAGATGAGGAAATGAAGCCTGACGAAATTCAAATAAGTTGCTGAAAGTCACCTAGCTCACAACTCTGAAGCCAAGATTGGACAACTTCAAAGACTTGTCCTCTACATTCTTCACTTAATGACCTCAGAGAATGCTGAAAATTTGTCTTCTCAGCCCAACATGTGAAAAATGGGCTCCCTTACTCTGCTGCATTTTTTTTTTTTTTGTAATTTTAGTTGTGAAGCCACAGACAATTGGCACCTACTAAACCAGCCACTTAATGGAGAATCTGTCTGCACCTGTGCATACAACATAGGCTTTTCTCTCTAGTGTAACAGAAGGCTACACCCCTCTACTTATGCTTAGCATCTCTCTTGTGTTGCTTGTGTGTGTGTGTGTATTTTAGGGAAGGGTTTACAGGGTGTTAGGGCCTCACTACTAGATTGGACTCGCAGTGATTCTCCTGTTTATAGCCTCCCAAGAGCTGGGATTATAGGTGCACCCCACCCACGCCCAGTCTCAATTGCCACCAGCTTGTCCCGGGGGCGGGGCCGGCACAGTAGGCCCTGGGATCAAATCCTGGACCCTGCTGAGCTATTTATGTTGCTTTCTTAAGACGTCCTCTTAAGGTGGTCTATAGTAGCCCCACTTTCTACCGTGTCATATCATAAGTAGGCACACGTGGTCTACTTTTTCTCATTCTAAAAAAAAAAAAATCCTTGCCTGAGACCACGCTCCTTTGTTGCTGTTGTCCCATTTCTGTAAAAATTCTATACTCTGTTCTGATTTCCTCTCCTCTCATTTGTGGTTCAGCCTAAAGTATCTTCTGGCTACGTCCCCATTTCTCAACTGAAACTGCTCTGACAAGGTTTCTGAAGCCCTCCCTTTGGTTTCTGTGGAATCTTCCTGCCTCATCCTACTCTGCTGCACAGCTCAGCAGCTCCTGCTCCTTCATGGCCTTCCACGCTGCTGCACCCCCAGGCTTCCTTCTGCCTTCCTGCATGCTCCTCCATACCCTCTCTTGGGTCCCTCTCCTACTCCACTATTAAATGTGGTGCTATCTCAGGGCTGGCCTTCAATCTGCTTTATTTCCTATCTCCCTGCTCCACACTGATGAGTTCAGCCAATCTGGTGAATTTTCCTATCACCTACTGGATGATCAATCGCAAATTCATACCCTATCTTAATTTTCCTGCTGGCTCCCGATTTATCTGTCTAACTTTCTGTTTTCTAACATTCTGATAAAGATGCAAGCCTGGCATTATAAGGTGAACACAGACAAATGAGAAGTATCTTACTTTGCATCCTGGTCAGCTTTCAGTTATCTCCCAGCCTCAGGGAAAGGTACCATCATCCCCTCTGTTGCTTAATGCAGAAATTCAGGCTTCATCATTGATTTCTCCCTTTCACTCATTCCCAATGCCTAATCCATCAGCAAGCCCACTAGTCTTTCCTCCAAATTCTATTTTGAGTCAAACCTAATTTCTAATTCTATTGCCTCAATTCAGTTCCATTTGCCTTGCTACACTGCCTTTGAACAAATCCCCCTTCCACTCTGGCCCCCTCCAGTCTGTTCTTCATCTAGAATCCTGTATTTTTATACAGGAACCAGAGTATGTTGTCTTCTTTGAGCCCATTAGAGACTTCCTATGAAAATTAGTGTACCATCCTCCTCCTCACCACTGTTTCCTCTCTTACTCTATCTTATAATCCGCCCACAATGCTCCAGCCACAATGGATTAAAAAATAATAATAAGTTTATTGGTACCATTTAGAGATACATGATGATCACATTCATTGTAGGAAATTTTTCATGGTATGTGATATATCTTGATTCCTCTTTTTTTCCCCATTCCCCTCCCTTCAATCCCTTTTCCCCTCCTTATTTACAAAAGCTTTGTTTCCATTTTATCCTTCTTTTATCATTTGTTTCTTTTCTATTGCTTCCTTCTCCCCACCCTAGTTCCCCTTCCCATTTGAACAATTTTCTCCTGTGTTACAATGTCTATTATACACTTTGGTCCTTATTTACATGTTTACTTTCTCACATCAGAAAGACAATGTAATATTTAGGCATATATGTCTGATGTGTTTCATTTAAGATTATGGTCTAAGGTGCATCCATTTATCTAGGCGTTCTCAAGTTAATTCTTCTTTGTAGCTAAGTAGTACTCCATTGTATAAAAAAATCTTCTTTACCCATTTATCAGTTGATAGGCATTTGAGTTGTTTCCAGGACTTGGATATTACAAATTGTGTTGCCATAAACATGGCTGCATATATTCCTGTGGTGTGATATTTTTAATTATTTTGAAAAGAAGCATACTGAGAAGGGGAACAGATAGGTCAAGTGTGACCTCTAGTCCTAGTTCGTTGAGGAATCTCCTCACTTACTTGTACAGTGGTTGCACCAGTCTACATGTCCACCAGCAGTGGAGAAGGTCTTTCCCTACAACCTTGCCAGCATTTGTTATTTGTTGATTTCTTGATGACAGTCATTAATTCTGGGGTGAAATGGAATGTTGGTGTTGTTTTAATTTTCATTTCTTGAGTCACCAAAATGAAGTTGAACATTTTTTCACATATTTATTTTCCATTTGTATTTCTTTTCTTTTTTTTTTTTAAAGTTATATTTTATTTTATTTTTAAATTTGTATTTATTTATTTGTT
>NDGM011186905.1:6375-16871 GCA_002564305.1 Octomys mimax
AAAAAAAAAAAAAAAAACACCTAAAAAATACATACAAATGCCAACAGAGGAAAAGAGTAACAGCACCTGCTACACTTAATTTTGCTCTACAAGAGTGCTGATTCCAAGAGCCGAGAAGATAGCTCAGAGGACTAAGTACCTGCTTAGGAAAGCGCAGGGACCAGGGTTTGATCCCTATCAACACATGCCATGCTGGCCACACTCCAGGGCTCACTAAACTGGCCACTGAGATTGGGCATGGTGGCACACACCCATAATCCCAGCACTGGGGAGGCTGAAAACAGCAGGAGTCCAAGATCTAGAGAGACCCTGTATGAAATACATAAAAAAGGAACGCTAATTCCAAAGGTTTCCAAGCTACTAGATTAGCATGAGCACAATTAGGTTGAAAATAGAACAAAGCTTCTCTAGGCTCTAACTCTCTCATCAGAATTTACATAGCCATAGTTCAATGTGATTAACAAATTACTCAGCTAACCACAAAGATAGTGCAAAAATGACTGATTATAAAAGAAGTCAAACTTGGGATAGCTCTATACCTGTTATAGGAGGGAAGTAAAGAAGAGGCTTAGAAAGAAGTATTATAATTATTGTAGCTTTCATTTTTTTATGGAAGGTGTGTGTGTGTGTGTGTGTGTGTACTATGAATCCATTTAGTATGGTTTTAGAACAAGATAACCATAAAACACAAAAGGTTGAAAAGTTATTAGAAGAAAATGGCTTAACCACAATGACTAAAGAGCAATTTGTTGTATCTTCATTTAAATTATCTTTCCCTTAACTCAACCTTTGTTATATTAAATTTAACATACAAGCCATATCAATTTACTTTCAAATACTTGTGTATTACTTATATAACTTGTTTCCATTATACAAGTGAAATATTTTGCTGTCTTTGAAAATTGGCTTCCTTAGATTAGAATAAAAGGCATCATAATTTTCCCATTAAAACTAATAGGACTATATTTATGTTTAATAGCTTTTCAGTTAGAGAGAGGGTTATCAGGAATGAATTAAGGTCATTAAGAAAATGACCTTTCATGGAAAACTCTTTCATTTAAATATCACAGCAACCCTGTGGGTATCTATTTTGATTATTACTATTATTATCTTCATGGTCATGGGTATTATCATCCTCATTGTAATTACTTTCATTTTAATCATAATTCCCAGATAAGGAAACTAAATCAGAAAGTATTTGGGGAACTTGCCTAACATCTTATAGCTAGTAAGAGACAGAGCCATGATTCCATCCCAAATCTATGTGATTGCAATGCCACTAGTCAATGAAGACCTCTAATTTGAAACTCCCATGGGAAGCTGAATGG
The DNA here is from genome assembly GCA_002564305.1 of Octomys mimax. NCBI lineage: Eukaryota > Metazoa > Chordata > Mammalia > Rodentia > Octodontidae > Octomys > Octomys mimax. The sequence continues at coordinate 7,704 of NDGM011186905.1, forward strand.
CATCTGTCAAATTAATAACAACAAATGATGCCAAAAATAACTTCTAAAGGAAATAAGATATTGGGGGACATTAGAACTACTCTACTAAAGCATGTTGCAATGTCCCACCCAACCTTAAAGATGTTTCTTGTTTGTGCATTTTATGTATTGAAGTTTTTGTTTGAAATTTTGCTTGCAAAAAGGATTGCAGTATGGGGGAGTGTGGTTCAGAATCTAGAATATCACTTTCCTAAATGAACACTGACAGCCAACCCTGAAATCTCATATTTCTTTGATCTGGCATAGATTACTGAAGCAACAGTGTTCATACTTGGCAGTTACACATGGTAGCCAACAATCAACCAACTTTGAGATATTTTATTAAGAGTACATATTATATTATATGACTGCTTAAAATATTCAACCTTTACTCAGGGTTTTATCCTTTATTATGTTAACACTATTCATCTGAATTTTCATGTTTTGTGAAATGACCAAAACACACACACACACACACACACACACACACACAAAGAAAAACACTCACACACCCCCAAAAAATAAAACAGCAGTGGCTTGTAACTTTATATAGGTTTCAAGAGAATCTAATAAAGGCTAAGAATATTTCATGAAAAAAAAATCATGTATTTCTCTACAGTTTGTATATAACAATGCACACATATATGCATAGACAGTTATACACACAGGCACACGGCTATTTTCTCAAGACCATGCACGGGAATGAGTCCCACCTGTGAATTCAGTTGGAGATTACCACTGGAACATCAATTTATGTTTGCATCTGTATTCAATGGTGAAGAAGAAAGTGAGACCTCTACACAGGCATAAACTGCCAATGTCACTGTGTGCTTTGTACAACTGTTCACACCATCTCTCTTTCCACTCACAGTAGGGCGCTACAAAACACAATGTGCTCAGTGCTTCTACCTTTTCTCCAAAGTTTAAACAGTTGTGATTTGAACAGCCCATCATCCGTTCAGAACTGGGTGCCATTCTTCTCAAGATGCATCTTTAGATATCCAGGGCACACTTGTTGTCAATCCACCATTGACCTTGGAAAATGACTTTGGTGCCTCTCCTAGCTCTTGAGAGGAAAACCACCTGGGAACCCTTTGTTGCTGCTGTTTCTGTCTAGCTAAGTGCGGATGTGGCATTCCATTACAATAGGATAAAATTCATCATGACAATAATGTGTTTGCAAAAGCATCTCTAGTAAGGAATTCTCCTTAGAGAAACCAAACCCTGAGGTAGACTTGAGAAAGGGTTAAGGCCCTGGAAAGTGAATATGCGGATCTTCCAGATGGTGAGGAAGAAGGAAAATAATCATGAAAACTGTATTTGATTATTTGAGTCACTGAAATCCAAAAGTTTCATTTTCTTTCACTTACGTCCATTATTCAAACGTGTCTTGGGAAATGCATAACTCTACTTTAGTTTATTCTGCGTGTATTTCCCATGTGCCTCTTTTTAAAAAAAAGAATTCTAAATTTTCCAGGTAATGTCCTTATTTTCAGGTTTGCTATGTTCAATGAGCTTATTACAACTGTTTCAGATGTGCATTAGCATTCCTTCCACCTTTTAGATTCTCATTTCCATAACAACAAAAAGATCCTTGTATTATCATCTGTATAGAAAACATTCATTCTTGTTTTCTTATTTGAAATTCTTGATGTCACCACATTTACGTTGTCACCTCCTTTTATAAAGAGAAAAGAAGTGTTTGCATTCCAAGGTATCAGAGCCACTCCTCACTACACAGATCCTCTGTGCGAATTGTAAATCACATTTTTAAAAATTCAAGCTATCGAGCTCCTTTGTATTATAAACTTTTCTTACCGTTCATTTATCTTTAACAGAAAGCATTCTACTATCATCATGATATTAAGAAGAATTTGTTGAGACAGTTCTACCCTTTAGTAACTAACAGCTGTTAGACTCAGAGCAATTTTCCTACTGAATTCACTATCTCAGTATTTAGTGTGTTAATTTGGCCAAAATCTATGTGGTCAAGCTTAGACACCTCAATAAATCCTTAGGAAACTACAGAAAGCATAAGCTTCTTTCTATTTCTACGCAGAGTTCTATCAGGGAAAAGCAAGGGACAGAATGTTCCATCCCGCCAAGGAAGCTCAATACAAGGAAAACCTTCACAAAAGAAACCAGCCAGGCCAAGTGTTAGATGCTGAATGTCCAGGAGAAAATATCAAAAGTGCTTCATGAGTACTGTGACAGTTGACATTTTCACACCTATATTTCACTTTACTCTCCTGCAACCTTTTCAGAAGGAAAAAGAGTCACAAAGAACACTTTTCCCCAAAAAATGACAGTGATTAATACATAATTTGAATCTATCTTTGAAAATTTCTGCATTCCGGAAGATAAAATATGATTTTCAAGTTTCATACCATGACCCATATTTCCCATTACATTTTAATTCCTTGGGAGCAGGTAAACTTACTTTGTTCATGTGTTCCTATATAGATTTCAGGGCATACTGCATTTTCCTAACAAATGTTAGTATTCTTTAAATGATTTCACTGGGTAGAAAAAAAAGTATTCCAGTCAAGTCTAAAAAGAAAGGAAATAAATTTCTTTTCCTTTTCCCTTTATGAAATGCCCTTCTTGTGTTCAAGGATATTATCTGACAGGATGAGAGAGTTTAAGTCACAGGGAAAGGAACTCCATAACCTGACTCTATTAGGAGCTAAAGAAAATGACAAAGGTCTAGGAAAGAGCAAAAAGGTGCAACAGAATTACACAAGCTGACCAAGGACCTCAAACACAAAACAGAAGGATTAGTAACATAAAGAAGCTATAATCTAAACTGTCTGTTTTCTACAGCATATTTTCAATCTGTATCAATAAAGATACAGATACTTTGGAATAATAAACCTTCAAAGGAAAATGCTCACTCTCATAATGAACAGGCTTGGTTATTTCAAGAATTAAATTGTATATAATTTAGAAGCCAGTTGGTCTGGGTAAGATGACAGTGAATATTTCAGAACTTAATGAATTGAGCAAAACACTCACATTAATTTTAATAACGTATAGCCAGTGAGAGAAATTGGATCTAATACCAACAACTGCCTTAACTGCAGTTTGTGGGCTAGGCATAAAATACAGTAGATCATTAGCCCATAAAGCAAGAAGATATAAAAACATTAGACTAGAGAACATCATTATATTTCATAATAATACATACCTATAGATTTTTCCCAGGGGAATGATGTATTCTCTAAATATAAAATACTATGAATCCTTATGTCATAGCCATCCTTTTTATGTATTGCTAAATTAGGTTTCAATATGTCAGCTCTATAGAAATGCAGAAGTAAAGAGATACGATCCCAAGACAAATGCATGTCAATAATGGCCTCATCAAAATCATTTCAAGAAAAGTGAGGGATTCATAATTTACATTCGGATGTTTCATGTCCCTGCCAAACCAGTTTACCTAGTGTTTTATATAATTTTTTAAAACAATTTGGCATGTATCTTTCACAACATATGAAAAGACAGTCCCCAGCAGTGGTCGTTGAAAGTAAGACTTGTATGGATGCCAGTTTGCCAATTGATTGGCTTCACATAGCTGAGAGATTGAGCAAATTACTTCGAGATTATTTTTGTTTTTCAAATTTGACAGTGGTAACTGTTAAGATCTACATCATAGGACTGCTCAGGGATTTTATATTGTGTCACATGTAGAATCTTGCTGTAGAGGTTTCCTGTAATGCGAGAAAGAATTCCAAAGTCGGGGCAGAAGATTTGGATCCAACCGCTGGTTCTGCTTTATTCAAGTGATGTAGCTTCATGGTGGAATTTGTTAACATCCACGTGCTCCTTCCTGAAGAGAAATGGATGCTGCAACTTTGCAGTCCTTGCGTGGCACATTTAAGTGATGACAAGGAAGCACTTTGGAAACTGCAGTCACCAACCTTAAGTCCAAGAACACCTGCTCACGCCAGGCACACCGATTGCTCAGGGAACCCACGCCGTGCCCTTGCCAACCTTCCAACTAGTACATCCCTATACTTCCTATATTTACACCAACATTTTGTGTATTTTAAGTGGAATTACAGTGAATATTGTGGTTCTCTGCTCTTTACCAGAGTATCACTGGAACAAAAAGACCAATCCTATCACAATGCATGTTATAAAATGTATGAAATGTTAGGGTTAAAGATGTACAGTACTAATTGCACTGTTATTTTTCAAAATAGAACTCAGAGGCTTACTTCACAAATGTCAAGAGAATATATAGTCCAGAAATTCCAACTTTAAATTGATTTACACTAATGTAGTATTCATACCTCTATGCTTCTTTCCCCCTTAAGGCTTTTATTCAAGGAGATACACCTTGAAATAAAAAGGCCATCTGTCAGGTGTAAAGTGTAACTTTGGGGAATGAAAAACTAACCTGCATGATTAATGTATTAAGTAATAAGATGTGACCTGCACTCAGGTGAATTTAATCTGCTCTCCAGAGCCTTCCTTGCTTTCCTCTCTCCAGTTAGCTGCCTTTTAAGCTAATTTGTAGCATATGAAGTTACTATTTTCATTTTCCAATTTGTAAGTCCCTTTCCATTTTCCAGATCATTACCATTTAAGAAGTTCTGATTGTCCTTCCTGAGAGTTCCTGCAGTAATTAAAAGAAGTCCTCCTGGTGGGCCCCTGACCCTTGCAGGACTCTTGAACCACCAGGACTGTTGCAAGGCTTGCTGTTATTTGTACTCCTGCATTGTAGCATCTCACAGGCAAAGTCTCATTTATTCACCTGACAGAGATTTATTAAATGCCAACGTTGTGTCAAGCACCATGTTCATCACTGGCTTAACTTACTACCTACGGAAACAGACAATTACAATATGTTCTGGTAAGGGCTGTGATAAAAGTATTTACAGGACTCTGTGTGAGCCCAACATGATAAGGTCAGGCAAGGAAGGGCTTTTAGCAGAGGAGTCTCGTTTATACAGCACCTCGAGTGTAAATCACAAAGAATGGTTTAGGATCTGTGTGGCGTTCATGTGCCCAGAGAAAGGATGCTTGCCAGCTTTAGTCAATAAGAGAGTAAATCCTCTTTATTCTCCTTGCAATGTATACTAAAAATATATCTCCAGATGTGTGTATACCAACATCCCACAAGGAATGTAAATATTCTGCAAAAACAAATCAATAAACTAAATTTTAAAAATATATTACTGAAATTTAAAAGCATCTTAAAAGTTATCCCTTTAGCTTCCAAATACTGCTGGTGTTATCCATCCTTCTATTACTTTTGGCTTGAATTATGTTTTTAGCCCACTAATTGTTCTCTATGTATTGATTCTGTAAGCTGTATTTCACTCTCCTTCTAACAGCAAAGATGACATATTTAAAGATAAATTAACTAATTAAAATAATTAATGAATATATCCTTCATTGGATTTCCACTGAACTTAGCATTCAATCTATACCATAGAACATGATCCACCAGTTCCTATGATTGGGCTCCTGGATAGCTCTCTGGATCTTCTTCCTGTTATCTCCTTTACTCTCTATGGCCAGCATCAGGCCTTTATAATATTACTGAAACATGAAAAGCCCCTTTTGTCCTACTACCGAGACATTATAATTGTTATTCTCCTTTGGGTGTACTCTGTCCTAAGTGTTTACATGGCTGAGAACTTCTTGATTACAGTATTCAAGTCACATGTGCACTTCTCAATGGGTTCTTCTCTAACAACTCAGACTAACTTTTCCTGCAGCAGTGATGCTGCATCATATAGCTTTTCTCAACTTAAAATAACAGTCATCTTATCAATTCATTCTTTATTTTTATGCACAGTTTTTTCTACTCTGCTAGCTTATGTTCATCACCATTTCTCAAATGGCTAGAAAGTATGTGACGTAGAGTAGGCCAACTATCATTATTTGCTGATTGAATGAGCACATAAGCACTAGATAGGAAGCCTTGCCATATGTTATGGCCTACTGAAAAATAAGGCGGACCTCTGCCCAATGTGTGGTTCAGATCTTATGACTGAAGATGCCTATACGCCATAAAAGTTTGAAAATATTCATTAATTACATAATGACAATTTAATGGGGGGAAAAAAAGGAACACACCCCAAGCTGATCCTAAAATGACTTGAAAGACTAAGTAAAGGACACTAAATTGAGGAGTGTGTTTGTGTGTGTGTGTGTGTGTGTGTGTGTGTGTGTGTTTAGTGTATGAGTCAGAGTGAGGATTCTCACATGAAAACAGGAACTATTGTGGTTTGAAACATACCAAAAGACAGTCACTGAGGGTTTCTTGTAGAAAGATCCTTTCCAAGCAGGAAGAGAACAAGACATGGTTGAAGGAGAAGGGAGGGCATGGCTAAAGGACTTTAAAAACAGAATATTGAAGGCAAGAATGGAAATAGAGCTTTTGTAAGTGGGAAGTAAATAAGAGCTGGAGAGAATATGTAGGAAAGGGAGGGAAGGAGACAAAAAAGAATGAAACTATGTTATGTGCATGTACCAACTCCCCACAATAAATGCAATAATCCTGTACTACAACTATAGTAATAAATAGCAAATAGAAAAACAAATGAGGGGTCCCATTGGTATTTGTTATAGCCTTGCCTAGGTATGGGGAAAAGATGGAGAGAGGTGATGAAGCTTTGAATTTGCTATCATCAAGCATCAAAAGATGAAGGCAAGTTCTTCATTACAGAATGACACTAAAAATATACTGGCTGTATAAATTGTCATTCATGGTAGAATCTTAATGTATTTTAAATGTAATGAGGTTTACATATTAGGGGGCCAGGGAGATAGCTCAGTGGAAAAAGTTCTTGCCCAACAAGTGCAAGGTTCTGAGTTTTATTCCTGGTACCACCAAAAAATTTTTAAAAAATACACATTAGACAGACTGATCTGGTTGAAGCAGTAATAAGGGAAGAGGTAATAGAAGAACAAGCCACAGACAAAAGAGATAGATGCTTAGAAGGATATTTGGATGATTGGAATGGTGCAGAGAACACATGATTGAGACCCCTAAACAAATTTTTGGGGACTATAAATAGAGACAAAAGTTAAAATGTATTAGACATATAATCCCTAATGGAGGAAAACTTTTACCTGGGAACAATTACTCAGCAGACTGGCGTTCAAACAATAATTTATTTCCAACATTTTCATTTACTTAAAGGTAAAATGGTCCGTCAGCATTACCCTGAACTCCAGGGACCACGTTTAAAAACAGAGCCTCCAATGCTTGCCTGAGTGCATCATGTAGGTACATCATCCTGAGAAGGACTCGTCTTGAGGGGAGTAACTCATAATGTAGAAGAAAGCCATGGAAAGCTGCAGACAGGCTTGGGATCAGTCACTGCACGTTAATTAATATTTGAGATGCTTAGCGGCTGCTTAAAACTCTGCTTTCTAGTGACCATATGCATCAGACTACACCACTGAAGCAGGGTTGCCTCCAGACTCACAACTAGCAGATGAAGAGCTCTTAGAAATCTGGTTCTAACATTCAGAATTCTGGCATTGGAAGCACGACCTTTTGATTATCTCATAATTTTGTGCCTTGTTCAAGAAGACAGACACATTATGCTTTGAAAATATTCTTTTATGATAGGATGTTGTTAGTATATGGCTTTAGAGATCAGATCGTGTTTCAAAAACACAGGAGTTCGTAGTTTATCTCTTCTTCTTGATGTCTACTCTCCATAAGATTTCTCTTTCTCTACACATTTAAGAGTATATAAAAGTATTCTTATTATAAGTATAGCATTATATAAGTATATAAAAGTGTTCTTACAAAGTAGTACTTATTGTTATATAATAGTATATTATTACAAAGTATTATATAGAAATGTATAAAAGTATTATTATTTCTTTTCTGTAAATTAAAGCAGGAACTGGCAAAATAAAATGTATACAGAACCAGTCAGAAGTCAGTGGCAGGGTCCAAATACACAGCTTCATCTTGATTTCATCGAGCACCTGTTAAAGAAAATGATTTAACTACTTTCAGATATTCATTAAATTTTCTCGGCTTCAACAGCAAAAACAAACAAGTTGTTTTTATTCTTGCATTTTATTTTGCTTTGACCATAGGATGGATCATTTGTATTTCACCAATCCCTCCCAAAACTTCACAGCCAAGGACAAGTATTGTTGAATTCTCACAATGTCTACATTTTGAGAGATGGACACTACTAAAAGGAAAAATAACCTTTTACTTATTAAATGATCATATCATGCTTTTTTGTTTGTTTGATTTTTGGTATATGGGATCTAACTCAGGACTTTGTGCATGCCAGGCAGGTGGTTATTGTTTCGTGTTTTTTGTTTGTTTGTTTGTTTTGGAACTGGGGATTGAACTCAGGCCCTTGTGCTTGCCAGGAAAGTGTTCATTCTACTGAGCTATCTCCCCAGCCCTAGGCAGGTGCTTATTGCCGCTGAGCTCTCTCCCTAGCCCCTCATGTTATAATTGTAATTCATCAAATTGTATGTGTTCTCTCAGAATGAAACTTCTGATAAGCTTTCTGGGGGCTCTTTGCTAAACTTTTCAAAATATAAAAACCTAAAAGTCATAGAGGGGAAAGTATATTTGCCAAATAAATATATGTGTATCTACATCTATAGCAAATTAATAAAATTGTATCCACATATATTAAGCTAAAAACATTGAAAATATATTTAACAAAGAAATAGTTATTTTCTATCATAGTCTATGTCCTTACTCCTGGGACCCAACACCCTCACCAACAACTTAAAATAAGTTTGTTTTGGCTCATAGTTTTTTACCCATAATTGGAGAGCTCTACAACAGAAAGACATGGGTGAATGTGACATGGGTCACAGGCTGCTCAAGTATGGCCACCAGGAAGCAGAGAGCAAGGAAGGGTGGGGGCAGGGAAAGAGACAGGCTATCCCAGTCTGTACCTAACACATCCTAACATCTAGCCAGCGGACAAGCCCAGTATCGCAGTTACCTACCACAGGTCCTGCCTCTGACAGCATAAGTCTTTGGAGGAAACCCAGATAGAAGCCCTTACACAGAGCATACAGAACTCTTCCAAATCCACCAAGGAAAAAGAAAAAAAAAAATTTAAGTTTTATTTATGTGTGTGTGTGTGTGTGTGTGTGTGGCCTGCTCAGCCCACCAGGGGGCGGGGCTGGCTGGCA
>NDGM011186906.1:0-10950 GCA_002564305.1 Octomys mimax
TCCCCACCCCATGACTGCATGAGGCTTTGGGGGGACAACTAGACACAAACCATAACAGCAGGCATAGTAGAATATTGAGATTGGATTTAGTTAGAGAGCCGTGGATTCAGTCAGTAGGTTGTTTGTTTTTTCTAGTCAAAGGAGAAATGAATTCAGGTTGGTTTTTTTGTTTATTTGTTTGGTTGGTTGGTTTGGTTTGGGTTTTTTTGTTTTGTTTTGTCTTGTTTTTTGGTGGTGGGGTTCCTTATGGAAATAGTTTATTTTTCCAGCTCAACTGAAGTGTACTTCACAGATAAAATCGCATGTGTTTATGACGTGATGATCTGATGCACAGATACCTTTTCACATTTGCCATTATAAATGCACTGTTACCAGTCACCCAAAGTGGAGGAATCAACCTTTGAACTCAACTGTAATGCCTGTTTCCCTGCAGTAACAGCCCTAGTAGCTAGAATTTTACCAATTGGAAATACTGAAAACTCCACATTTGAGATAGTCACTCAGTGCAAATCATGTTTCTACTAACCAGAACAGCTGTGTGAGTCAATAAAAAGTGATGGCCTGTTATTTTCAGAGCAGCAGTAATCTTTCCTTCTTAGGCTTTTAGAAAGAGGCTTCAGTTCCTCACTGGACAGCAGGGCGACAGAACCACCTTCAGGTGTTTCTCAGGGTGCTCTGAGCCTAAGAGGGCCACTTTACCCCCAGAACCTGCGCAGGACTGGCCTTGCTTGCCCCACCTCAGAGCCCAGGCATCACCTCAGACACTCCTTAGCTTCTAATTCAGCCCCAACGTCTTGCATAACCTGGCTCTTGCTCCTTGTAGTTCTGGCAAGGACTGGGTGGCAGCAAGCGCATACATTGAGGCCAGCTATTCCCCTGCTGGCCTGGCTCCAGGGCACAGGCAGAGAGCCATGAGTGCTCCAGAGAGGCAGTCCTAGGAGCAGTGGCCTTCCCTCAGGAAAAATTAGACGTGTGTTATGTTGGGAAAGCCCCCGATGAGTTCAGTGCCTGTGTAGGCTGATGAAATCCAAGCTGGGAGACTTCTTCCAGAGCCTTCTGTGAAGCAGCAGTGGTAGACTGTGTGGTAGTGTTTTCAGCTCTGTGATTTTTCGACCACTGATTTTGTCACAGCTGTGGTGCCATACAGTCATTAATCCCAGTGCCTTTCTAAAGGATTTTTATTATAGCTCAAGTCTTCCACGTGGTGAGCAAAGTGTCCTCAGGGATTGTGATGCACGGATGACCAAGCTGAAGGCCCTCTCTCCACCCCAAGCCCCCTGAACTTTGATTTAAGTTTCTGCCATGGTTAAGGAATTACTTTTATTTAAAAGAGAGAGCCTTCTGCTTTGGTATTTATCCATGGGTTGTTTTAGTTTGGTTTCTGAGGCAGCATCTCCCTGTGTAACACATTCAAGCTGGCCTTGTTCTCATTATGTATTCCAGACTACCCCCAAACTCCTGCCCCAGCCTTCCTAGCACTGGGATTACAGGCGTGTACCCGACACCCAGCTTTTAGTAGATGTTACTGACTACCAAACAGTTCTGTTTGTGCTGAGAAGAAATAGTTTTTCAGCTTGAGTTGGTGTCTGGTAGCAGTTATGAGTCTGAACCTCACTTCAGTTTATTCAGTGAGCACGAATGCAGTGGCTCCTCTTGTAGTCACTGATGGATGACAGCCAAGCCGTGCAGCACCTGTTCTTGACGTCCTTGTGTAGCTGGGGACAACCAGAGTAGTAAGGAACTGAGGACACCGAGCCTGAGGGTTAGGTTCCCTTGACTCTCCACTGTGAGTGGTGTTACCTGCAGCTAGCTGGAAGCCCAGACATAAGCCCACTGGTGTCTACAGCACCACACTTCCCGAGAAATTGTGGTGTCCTGCTCAGCACCTGGGCGCGAGGGAACTGAACAACAGCAGTGCAAAGGAAGCAGCTTTAGGGACTTCGAGACATGGTGCCAAGTCTGCTATATGAGTGTGGGCGTGATACCCACGTCGATGCCATATATATAATTAATATCTCAGAGGGAGAATAGAGAGGAGAATGATGTGTAAAATTATGATAGACATTTAAAAATAAACTAACGATGCAGTTTGAAGAAATTTCAGAAGTCTCACAAAATTATCTTAGATGTTCATGGAAACATGAGCAAAATGAGCTCCTCAATATATGTTCATTCGTTAGTTCTCGAGCCCTAGCTAGCAACTCAGTACTGTGCTAGGAGTTACAGAACAAAGATGATCTAGGTGTTTATCCTGATAAAAACAACTAATATAGACAGTGACCACCCTGAAAGGTGGAGAGAGAGAAATGCAGAAGGGGGCTGACTCCTGCAGCCCAGCTGGAAGCCACACGTCATCCTCTTGGTCCAGCCTGCTGGTCATGCAGGTCAGCTGTCTTGGCCACCCAGAGAGGGAGGCCACTCCGAGCCCACCCGCAGACTGGCCGTCCTGGCGTCCTTGTGTCCCCCTCTCAGCTAGCTTCATGCACACATGCACATTTTCTGGGTTTTTCCCGCAGAAGTAAGAGTCATTAGCTCTGCTATATTATGCCTGCAAAGAGAGGTCTGTCCTATGTCAGAATTCCAGAGAGTGGTACTTGGCATATCTGTGTGCTCAGAAGAACTTGATTGTGAAAGTGATCCTGCACCAGTTACTTCTGCACTTATCTGATTGTGAGAGAAGGAAAAGAAACGAGCACTTGCATTGCTTTTTTAGGGTGTAAATGAGCAAATTATAGCAGGATTTGGGACTTCTGATGGTTTGTGTGTACATATAACCGCTCAAGCTAATAGAATTATTTGTATGAGAAATGCATTCTGAGTTAATCCAGTAGCCTAAAACTGCCCTTGAGATCGCAGTCCATTGAGGGGGCAGAAGTGAGAGCTACAGTCAGTACTGGGCTCTGAACCAGAGTAAGCTGGCTGTGTATAGCAGAGCTGAAGGGATTTGAGCTGTTACTCAGGAGACAACCTTACAGTTTTATTCTAACCAAGTTGCTAAATCAAAAGTATGAGCACTTCCTTTTGAGCGCTAAGGAGCACAACAGCATCCATCATCTCCACGGCACAGTGTCCAGGGTGCACCTCCCCCATTGCATGGGATTTAGAGGGAGAGGGAGAGGTGGAGACTGACCTGAGATGACCCAACATGTTGGAACTAGAGAACAAAGATTTGAGGTAGGAGTGGGTTGTTTGTTTGTTTGTTTGTTTTGGAGACAGTTTGACAACTCAAACTGATCTTATACCACATCCTTTTGCCTCAGCCTCTAGAACAGAATTGCGGGCACACACCACCACATCTGACAAAAATTTAAAATCTTAAGACTTTATTATGACTTTTCTCAGTGAAGAAAAAATAAGTTTATAAAATGAGTGAAAAGACAAAAACATTAGAAACTTTAAAAAAGAAACAAAAAGACATTCAGAATTGAAAAATACAGCATCAGAGATAAAGCAGCTATTTGATGGCCTGAATGGGCGGAATGGAAAGTCGGTGAACTTGGAGGTAGATCAGTAGAAATGATCCAATCTGAGAGACCCAGAAAAAGAGGAATAACAGAAGTGCGTGCAACATCAGGGTCCTGCCAGACGGTGTGAAGAACACTGATACACGCGTGGTTGGCGTCCCACGAGACTAGAGACTGAGACAGTGACGACAGGTGTTTGAAGAAATAATATCGCACATGGTCCCAAATTTGATGTGAGACATAAATTTTCATTTGCAAGGAGCTCAGTGAGCCCTGAGCAGTACATCCTGAGGAACTCCCTCGGCAAAGCTGCTGAGGACTGGAGAATGAAGGGAAACGTTGAAAGCAGTGCGAGAAAAAGACTTACTCCTTTCAGGGGGCAACTTGAAGGCCCTAACCTCATCAGAAGCCACAGAGGCCAGAAATCAACTGAATGGCATTTCTTAAGAGCTAAAGAAAAATACAACCAAAGGCAAATTCTACATCCAGGAGAATACCATTCAGAATAAAGGCAAAGCAGACACATTCTAGAGAGAATAAAACTTAGCTTGAAGAAGCCCTGCCCAGTCAAGCCTCTTTTTGCAGGCAAGACTGACGCATCCCAGGGAGCATGGCTTCTCCCTTCCCCTTCCAGAGCCACACTCCTCTTTCCTTTTCCTTTAAGCTGAAAAAACAATGTTTTGCCAAAAAGGACAAAGAAATACATAGCAATTTCCACATAGATGAGCATACAGATTACATATGTACCTTTTGAGTCTAAAAGATAGCTACGTGGGTACTTGTGATAAGAGAATTTATGCTACATCTTAGCACATCATTAAGTGAAATGATGAGTGTGAAATGCATGTGAATTAATTTGCTCAGCCATATACATGATACACAGCACATGTAGCAAGATCTCGGCAGCAAAGTGAAAGCACTGTAGCTTATTTTGGCTAGAACTTGACTGGCAGCTCTGAAAACATTGACTCCAAAGGAGATTGTGTCATAATTGGTAGACATTGTCCTATTACTAAAAGGTACTAACATGTGAAATTTGACAATTCATCTGGGGGTTTCATATCCAAATCTTTATTTTGTAACCACCTCGGTGCTTAATCTGAGAAAAGTATGGTAATATAAACCAGTGGTGACAAGCTTTAGTTAATTACAGGCTACTACTTTTTTCATTTCACTGGGAACTGAAGCATATTGTGGGTGTGTATGCTCCCCTACAAGTCACTTCACCTCATTTTTAGGTGAGTGACACCCACCTCATTTTTAGGTGAGTGACACCCACTTTGCGAGGCAGGTGCTTTACCTCTTCCTCTCCCTTAGATGTTGTCGTGCAGGTGCCGGGTGCTCTGGTTTAATTCCATGTGCTCTATTTGTCTGCAGAGCTGGATCCCTGTTGATATTATTCCTCATTCCCTGGACTATACTCACTTTGATCTAACTTGTAAATAATGAATAATAATAGAAAATGTGGCCGCACACATTGATCAGCATGTACTCTGTACCAGACAGTGTGCTCACTACCTGCACCACTGCATAAAGTCCTCTCTGCAGCTCTTGTGTTACCGCCCTCCTTTTAGAAATGCTCATGAGATCAGCAGTCACAGTCAGCCAATGAGGTGTGTCGCCCTATGGTCTCACTTGTCTGTACTCTGTGCCCATGTCCAGGTCGTACTCTCTCCCCTTCTTGGTCTAGAACCGTAACTCTGTGTGCTTGAGCTCTTCTGCCCACTCTTGGAGAGCAGATAGGTTGAGGCTGCCTGTGGGACAGCTGATGTGTGAGACGTGTGTGAATGCTTCCCTTGCAGCCTTTCTACCTCGTTGTAGGTCACGCTCCAGTGTGATGCACAGAAAGCATTTAATAAATGGATCTTAAAATTCATTGGCTTCTTGTGTCCAGCGGCAAAGAGTAGAAACTACTGCCAAAAGGATTACCAAAGGGAAATTGAAACTTTCTGTAAAGTGAGGATACATTTACTGGTTCATATGGGACTTTCCATTTGTTCGATCAGACATCGGTCTGTTTAATTATTGGACACAGTAAAAGCCCTTGGAAGAACCTGGCTTTCGATTTCCTCGAGCTTTCTTAGGTGTGCTGTGTTGGATTCTTCTGGCTCTGTCCACATACAGAGCACCCACAGTTGGGTTCAGAAGCAGTGGCTGCTAAGTCAGTATGAGTACAAAGTGAATATTCTTGAATGGCTTACGCTTCAGAGTACATTTTCAGTGTCTTACAGTTCAGTTCATGGTTCTCATAATACAGAACAACTATAAAGTTTGGGTCATAATTATTTTCGCATGTGTATTTGCCAGGCTCAGCTCCTGCAGTAGCTGGCAAGACGACAGCGTGCAGGGCGAGCCAGCAGGCTGGAGGCAGCCCAGAGACTGGGTTCTGTCTTCTGCTCCGAACCTTGGTCTTTGGTCTTAAGGCCTTTGACTGATTGGACAAGGCCCATTGGGTTGCAGGGGGTGATCTGGTCTGCTCGAAGTCCGTTGATTTAAATGCCATCTAGACTGGTATTTGACTGTCCGGGCATCTTATCCTTGCCAGTGTGATACAGAAGATAAGATATTTGCCAAAATTCCATTTATCAGGGACACCATGTCCCTAAATAAGCGTTTCTATAAAGGTCATCCTATTGGGCGAAGTCACCAGGGCATACAAACCTCAGAAAGTTCCCCAAAAGTGTAGGACTTTAAGTAGCTTCTTTTCTAGCTCTTTGTATACTTTTGCTCTATGTGCTGCTGAAGCGAGCCTTCACCTTGGCGGATAGCTCCCTTCTGCACTTGTTACTGCTGTATACTTCATAGTGATCAACAGCCTTTTTACAAGTCAACAGTCCTTATGGATCTCTTTGTCCGTATGTTCAGTGCAGTTTCTGCCTCCTGGCTGGATCTTTACTGATACAGTGCCCTTCCAGCAGTTCACAGTTGCTAAAGAATGCTAATAAATGAATGGAAGTCGCCTTCCATCCCAGAAATGGCCTCTATCGTCTACTCATGTTTACCTCAAGGGAAACAAATCCAGCACCCAATTCCTAATTTATTAAAAAAACAAAAAAAAAAACCCGCAAACTAGGAATGGAAGGAAATTTCCTCATCCAATAAAAGATAGCTACAGAATGCCAGCAGTTAATTTTATGCTTGATGTTGAAAGACCTGTCTCACCCAAATTAGCATATAAATCTGTGTTAATTCTAATCTGAATCCCGACTCTGCAGTTGGAAGGAGTAACCTGCAACTCAGAATTGCAAGAAAAACATTGAATACTTAGACTTAGCAGATGATGGAAACTTCTGTAAAGCAGTGGCAATGAAAAGAACAGAGGATTGATATAGATTTTTTAAAAACACATAACTTAATCTCCAAAAGCCAGAAGTTTTACATATCAGGAAACAAAAAAGGACAGATAAAACATCTGCATGGAAAAATACCACAAATACACTAGAAGAAACTTTAGGAAAATATAGGTACAGTCCTCAAAATAGGGAAACCCTCTTTAAAAACCAGAAAAGTTAGATGCCTTGAAGGAAATAGTGAATAGATTTGACATTTAAAAAAAAACAAAACAGTAAAAGATTGCTGGATGGTAAAAAGCACCATTGCAAAATTATAAGACAAAAATATTTTTGAAAGTAAATATTGCAGAATATATAACAAAGGATTGTTAATATCAATATAGAAATTCTTTTTTTTATTTTTTGTATTTTAGGGAAGGGTCTGCAGGGTGTTCAGGGTGTCACTACTAGATCAGACTCCTAGTGATCCGCCTGTTTACAGCCTCCCAAGAGCAGGGATTACAGGCACATGTACCACCACACCCCGTCTCAATTGCAGTCTCAGCACACCCTGCAGGTGGGGCTGGCACAACAGGCCTGGGGGATCGAACCTCTAGCCCCTGCTTCTGCTTGCAGGCGCTTTAATCCACTGAGCTATTTAGCCGGCCTTTTTTTTTTTGAAGTGGATTGCAGAAGTGATTTTTAAAAAGAAGAAAGCAGAACTCGGGGCTGGAGAGATGACTCAGTAGAATAAGTGCTTGCCTGGCAAGTGCAAGGTCCTGAGTTCAGTCCCCAGTTCTGGGGGGAAAAAAAAAGAATAAGTGCTTCCCTGGCAAACGCAAGGGCCTGAGTTCAATCCCCAGTTCCGCCAAAAAATAAAATAAAGGCAGAACTAAAATATTTGAAATTTTTAATCCTTTCTTTATAGGTTACTAGATCACTTTTGATTAAGAAAACCATAGAAAGCTAGCACCTGCCCCAAGTGAAGACCAGGTGGTAGCAGGCGTCCATTTCCTACAGAGTCCTGCTGTGCGGGACACCTGAGTGCCCTGCGCGGGGTCTCTGCTCACACTCGCTGGAATCATTTGTGGCAGATTTTAGTCCACAGGTTCCTTTTCCTCATGTTTCTTTGTAAACTCTTCAGCATTCTTACAGAATTTTTATGGCCCTTAGAGTATTCTTCAGCAAGGTCAGCCTGGAGCGGGTGCTCAGGCAGGGGTCATTCACCAGTGCTGTGAGGGACTGGACTGCGTGGTCGGTCTTGGTCGCTGCCTTCCAGTTCTCAGCACTAGTGACCGGCAGGCAAGCTTGCCCTTTTTCCTCAATGTTTGGGTGATAGATCTTCGTTTTAAATGTGATCTTCGGTGGTTTGAGTGGATACTCTGCTGGAAAGTTGATTTCAATTCTAAATCCTTACCATATGGAGGGTTGCCAGGAACAATAAGCTCTTGCCAAGTCAATAAATTAGCTTCGTCAGTCTGGATGTTACGGAAGTTTGTCATTCCGTGTTTGCGGATTCCTTCAACCTCCTCCATGAGCCTCCTGTTGGCTGCCATCTTGGATCTGCTGCTGCTTTCCCAGAATGCATTCTAGAAATTCTTTTTTTTTTTTTTTTTTTTTTTTTTTTTGCAGAACCAGGGATTGAACTCAGACCCTTAAGCGCTTATTACTGAGCCATCTCCCTGGCCCGAATTCTAGAAATTCTTAACAATTGATTTTTTCAGTTCAGTAGAAAATTAGGCAAAGGATGTGGGTGGTCAGTTCTCAGCAAGGAAATGTAAATGGCTGGTAAACATGCCAGAAGGTGATAAAACTCATCTACCGAGATGATCGTTTTAATTTAAGACTTCAGAAGCCTGAGATGATTGCTGATCCCCAGTTCTGATGATGATGTGGGAAAGTGTCTTAGTTACTCTTTCTCTCATTGCTGGGACAATCACCCAACACCCAAAATGAGGGAAGGAAAGGTTTATTCAGCTCACAGTAACTGGAGGTTTCAGTCCATACTCAGCTGGCTCCACGGCAGAGAGCATCCATTCATGGTGGCAGTAAAGAGCAGAGAGCAAAATGAAGGAGTAGCAGCAACAGTGTGGCAACAGAAAGGAAGTCTGTCTCTCTTAAGTTGCATTCAGGCTATCTGCCCCCAGGCTGAGAATAATACACCCATAATCTCAGCAGTACTAAAACCCATAATCCCAGTGGATCATGAGTTAATCTCAACTCTAGAAGTCCCTGCTCCATAACTGTATGAGGCTTTGGGGGAACAACTAGACACAAACCGTAACAGAAAATATCCTATTACCCTTCTGGATCTCAGACATGGAAATTTTTCAGTCTTCACAGCCAGCCATTCTCGTGGTATGAGTTTTATGTTACAGTGATACACACCATGCACAAGAGTTGGTGTAACATTTATTGTGACATTGTTTTCAAAGTAGGATAGAAAACTGTGAAAAATGGGATGACATAGTAAATAGATTAATAAATTCTATTCATTCATACTATGAAATGTCACTTGGCTATTACAGAGATTTCTCTAAATCTGACTGGTCTGAACAATTACATGAACAAAAGCACATTACGGTATTGTATGATCCCATTTGATTAAAAAGAAAGTAGGAAGGAAAGATAACCACATGTGGTGCCCTGAATCGAACCACAGTTCCTGCAGTTGCCTAAGATTGCCTAAGCAGGAGCTTTAGACTGCTGAGGTATCTCATGGGCCCATCTCTTCACTTTATTATTGAACTAACAATTATCATATATTATTCTTATCATTCAGCTTCACAGTTATTAGAATCAAAGTTATTAGATTATTTGGTAATAGCCTCAAGAAAAACATACTCTTGGCTAAAAACCACAGTGTTCCTATTGTCAAATCAGTACAGTTGCTTTACTTAAAAGACATGTCATTAAATGAAATTTGTGAAGCCTACCTGACCTGTGATTTCTACCTCTGAAATTTAATGACATTTATATTTTCAACAGAACAATCCCCCAAATACCAGTAGTTGGGGATCATGAATTATTTGCCTGTGGCTCTGCAGAGAAAGCCACTGGTCCCTACTACAGAGGCTGCTCCACAGCCCTCCTGCTTTCCCCGTACTGTCACGTTCAGGACCCTAGCAGCTTCCCTGTTCCTGCTTGCTTGTGTGTTCATGGACTTCTTTACCTCCTTGCTACCAATTTCTTCCCCACCCTCCATCTTGTGAGCAGATAGTGTTCTAAGACTGAGAGTTTTCCCCTCAAGTTAGGGCTATCAACTTCACCTCAGCCTCCTCTCACATCCTGTGTCCCTTTCCAGCCCACCCTACCCCCAGAAACAGCCTGTTCTTTGGGGCGTGGCAGCAGCTGCTGCACAGGCCCTGTGCCTTGGCTTGTAGTACAGGTGCCTTCCATTCTTCTGGTGGCAGTGGTGGCCCTGAGTCGGGACTGCTCCTCTGTGGACTTCCCTGACTCCATCTTCCCTCACCCCACATGAGAACACTGTAATTATCCTCAGGAGGGAAGGGGATCATCCTGGGTTTTTAATCTCAGTATCTTGGCTGGCATAAAATAGATACTCAGGTGGATTTTCTGATGGAGGAAAGAAAGGAACAAATGAAGAACTTTACATTTGGGGAGGTTCAGTAGATAGGAACTAGCAGAGAGTAACAGGAGAAAAAATAGAGCGTAGGAAGCAAATTGTCTGGATTCTTTGACAGGGAGTTCAGAGCTGTCCTTGCTGGGAAGCCTGGGTGCACTGTGAGTTAGCCGTGTTCCCACTGGTGAGTTTGGGTTGCTTGCGTTGGTTTTGGAGTCGGAGTCCTTCTCCATGCTACAGGCCAACCTTGGACCATGCACCCCAGACAGGGCCCAAACTCGCACTCCCCCTGGCTCGGCCTCCTGGGTGCTGGCATTACCCGCCTGTGCCACCAACCCCGCCCGAGTTCAGGATTCTGACCCATGTGTTACTGAGGAGCTCAGGCCAGCATCTTTGCACTTGGAGAAGAATTCAGCAATTCAGCAGTGTCATAAATTTTCCGACATGCGTGGTGATGAGTACGCATGTGCTGGCGCAGCTGCTCATACTCTGCGGCGTCTTCCTGCAGCTGTGGGGACCCCATCCAGGTGTCGGAGATGAAGCTGCTCACCTTCTCGTCGGGGCAGCTGACCGTCTTCCTTCCAGCTGAGGTGAAGGCCGTAGGGACGGAGCGCGACCCCGTGCTGCCTCT
>NDGM011186908.1:0-12674 GCA_002564305.1 Octomys mimax
GCTAGGCTCCAACCCCTGCCACCTCCACAGGTCTAGTTTCAGTTTCATCATCTGTGAAGGGAAAACTGTACTTTCAGATGTGACAAGAAGCTCAGACGGAGGCAACAGCACATAAAATGTTTCTGTCCCTCTCTTGCTCACCCACATTCACGTGGACTGGGCCAGGTTGCCCTCATGTCCCTGTGTGGTGGACACCACATCACCACAAGACTGGGCACACTATAGAACCTTAGGTCACAACACCCAGGGGTTATTGCTGTGTGTAAGATTTGACTGCTTCTTTTCTTTTATGAGCACAGCAGCAGCAGTGAGAGGGCCCGGATCATGTACACACATATGCACACATGCACATAGATGCAGGCACACACAGCACTTCCCAGGCTGGATATGTGCTCAGAACAACCCTCTCCACATGCAAAGCAGGACTCCTGCTCCTGCCTGCAGCTGGTCTCATGCCACAGCTCCTCCAGGTGGTCACTTAAGTGGAGGAAAATGAGCTGCTGTGAGTGGCGGGAACTACAGAGCTAGAGACACATCTGTCAGAAGGGCCAGCGGCTGCTGGAAGATGGACACTCAGGCTACCAGCGCATTCCCTCAAGGAAAAAAGTCCAAAGCCCAGGTTTTAGTTTAGGTTTTATAATGCGGGATTCAGTAATTTACAACAATCACAAGAAAGAGAAAAAGAAATAGGCTTGCATAAGGGCCGGTGAGATAGCTCAGCAGACTAAGCACCTGCGTAGGTGAGTCCTGGGCCTGGGGTTCGATCTCCAGAACCACATGTCACACTGGCCTTGCCACCAGGTGTGCTGAGCTGGCCACTGAGTCCGGGCATGGTGGTGCATGCCTATAATCCTAGCACTAGGGAGGCTGTAAACAGGAGGATCAATACAAGTCCAATCTATGTACTGAGACCCTATAGATCCTGTACTAAATACATTTTTTAAAAAATATACCTGTGGGCTTACCAGCCCTGGGCTGCCAGTTTCTCACCTGGCTGCTAGGTATGAAGTTCTATCAGAAATCATGTGCAGCTGGCTCTGTGTTCCTTTGAGTTGGGGCCCAGAAATGATTCATGTTGAAGGCGCCTCCTGGCCCAGCTCTAGCCTATGTCTCCCAAGTCCTCTGTCTAGAACTCAGAAAGTTTGGTGGAAGAAGAGACAGCCAACCCCAATGCGCTGGGCACCACAGGTAATGTGTGTCATATGCTTTGCCTTCCCTTATTTCATTTGTGCTGAGTTGGGCTTCAGAGGACCGTGGTCCCCATACAAGTGACAAAGAAGACAAATGGCCTGGGCATCTCCTGTTCATCAGATATAACTACATCTTTGGTCTCAGAACGGCTGTGGTGCCTTGGTTCATGAACACTACTGTTTGCAAACAATTCGGTTCTCAAACAAAAATGTTTGGCAAATTTTGACTTTGTTTGCAAACTACATCATACAACAAATACTACCATGGCCGTCCTTCCACCCAAACGCAAATATGGCTTCTTTTCCGAATCATGGAATAAATTAAATTCATGAGCTGAAGCCACACTATATATCCCTCACACCTTGTCATATAGAAAAGGCAGCTCTCCTTGTCTTTTGACCCCAGTCTACATCACTCCTGCATGCACAGGAGCCATGTGTGGAACCTGGGTAGCCTGCCCACATCTACTGCCAACCTAGCTCTGCCTGCTTCTTCTGTCCACATCTTCTGCCCACATGTCCCCAGGCTGTACTCAGCAAGCATGTGGGAAGCAAGGCTTCAGGATGATGTGAGTGGAGCATGGGGCACTTGTGAGTTTGTGGCGGAAGTCACGAAAGCTCGAAGTGAGAGCTCTTGTGGGCCCACATGCTGACTATTGGTAGTATGCTGCCAGGCAGCCTTGGGACGGGGGCAGCACTGAACTTGGACTGAGACAAAACACCTAGGTGAGGGCCAGGGAGATAGCTCAGTGGACAAAGTGCCTGCTTTAGTAAGCTCAGGGACCAGGGTTCGATCCCCAGTGCTGCGTGCTGCACTGGACCCATCCCTAGGTCACACCAGCAACAGAGTCCAGAAGTAGTGGTGCACACCTGTAATTCCAGTACTGGGGAGACTGAAAGTAAGAGGATCACCACAAGTTCGATCTGCATAGTGAGACCCTATACCAAATAAATAAACAAAAAAAAAACCCATCTAGGTGCTGAGAACTTCAGCCTCACCTTTCTCATTTAAAAATGGATAAAAAGATGTAAGAAATTGGTGTGTTGGAAGGACTCCCTATTTTCAAGTGGAAAGTCCTCCTGTGGCACAAAGGACCCAGGTGTGTAGGCAGCCTAGGCAGCTGCCTTGTCAAGCCTGCAGGTCTGGGGCTTCTTGAGTTGCTCCCCCTGGAGCTCTCCTGAAACCTGTGGTAACGACACAGCCAGCTCACGTGGCCCCGCCACTCTACGCACACACAGAGGTCTCTACCTTCAAGGTCGCTTCGTCCAGAACTCTCACTTCCTCGATGAGTGTCTCCAGCTCCTCTGTACTCAGCAGGGAGATGACTGACTGGCTGGGCTGGGAGGAGCTGTGGTCCCCATCCTCCGCTTCCCTGGGCTCAGCGAGACCTTCTGTGTATTCTCTCAGCTCTGAAAGACTTCGTGGGGAGTACGAATGACAGTATTAATAAGAGCTACTGTTTGCTGCATAATGCTTATTGCTTAATTCCAGGCAGGATCATTCTATTTTTTGATACAGCAAATCTATTTCTCAACAGCATCAGAATAGTAAATAAGAGTATCAGATCGAGAGCTACATTGAATCCAGAGCAAAGCCCAGCTCTGCAGGAAGAACCACAAAGCACTTCAGCAAGAAGGGAAACTGAGGCTGAGCCTGGAAGGAACCTGCGTGAGGTCAGCAAGTTGGTGCCTAAGCGGGGAGTAGAACCCAGATGTCCTGGCCCCCTGTGGAAACCTCTGGAAAACTTGTCAGGGGGCAGTCCTGTGTCCCTGCTTCCCAGCCCTCCTGATGCGTATATGATGAAAACAGCTCCTCAATTTGGAAGGCAGAGATGTGGCACACACTCGTGCACATGCAAGTATGCACACACATGCAAAAGGAGAGGAGGAGCAAATTTCTGGCCAGTACATCAGAGACAATTTTGAAGTGATGCAAAGAATTAGAAAAGAAGGAAAATTGCAAAACCAAATCAAGAAGCGAGCATGGCGGAACCCTGGCGGACACTCACTTGAGGGAGAACCCGGTGTCCACGGCCGCAGACTCGGAGCTGCCAGTGGCAGAGTCTTCACCAGGAAGTGGCTTTGGAGCAGCCCCTTCCTTGGGGTTGCAGGCTGGCTGGCTGCAGGAGACAGAGGAGGGGAGGCACAGCAGGGATTTCATGACCGCTGAGGACACGTGGCTGCTGATAGAGTAGAGCTTGCTGGTCTTCTCGTCCAGCAGCCTTGCCTCGCAGGACTGGGTCCGGGTCAGGGGGAAGCTCCGTGCTCGCTGACTAGGCATCTTGAGGATGGGAACTGGAGTGTCTTCCCGCTGTGTGCCCAGCAGTCCCGTGAGAGGGTCAGGGGCCGTGGAGACAGTTTTCAGAGCAGGCTGCTGCCCTATGGGCAGGGACGTGACCACACTCGTGGTGCTGGCCTCTGAGGCTGCAAGGAAACCTAGAGACACTGGCTCCTGCCCTGGCTGCCTGTGCTCGGCAGAGGTCGGAGCCCCTCGCACCAGCAGTCCAGAAGCCCGGCCTCCCTCTTGCTTCCCAGGAGGGCTGGGAGTCTCCTTGGGGGAGGACTGGAGGCTCAGTCTCTGGACACCTCTATCAGGTCCCTGAGAGGAGCCAAAGGTTTCAAAGGAGCTGATTCTTTGCTTGATGGAGGAAGTGGCCCGGGGGAGTGGCTCGGGAGACTCCCTGGAAGCAGAAATAGGTTGAGTGGATGAGGCTGAGTCAGGAAGCCGTCTCAGGTCTGTAGCACGAGTCCTTAGGCCTTTCAAGCTCTGACGAAACCAAGCTGGCTTGGGGGCCACAGGGGGCCCCTTCTTCACAGTGCTGCTGTCTGTTGACTTATAAACTCTGGGTGCACCATTGGCAGTGTCCAACCTGGCCGGAGTTCCATCCGGGAGACTCTGTGTGCCATCTTCACCCAGGCTGACGCTGGGCTGTAGTGGCATGTGGCCATGGCTGTCACTCATGATGGGGCTGAATAGGCTTTTGATGCAGTCAGAAATTCTAACCCAAGGGTCTTCAGTGGTGGTGTCAAAGCTGCAGTTCATCCGAGCCTGCCTCTTCAGCAGCCGGGGTTTGATGGGGGACCCTGGTGTCACTAGAGAGCAGAAACAAAGCTCGGGCTGTGCATTACACCTCATGACAACCTGTCTCCCTAAACTCTAGCTTCAATGCTGAACAGCAAGGACTTTGGAAGAGGAGCTGAGCAGAAGGGGCGACACCCAGATGGGCACGGCTGGGTAATGGCTGACTGAAGGGAACCTCACAGGACAGGAGACCTGGTGGGGCGCTCTGGTATAAGAGGTGTTTCTAGGAAATTTCTGGCCCAACCTGAGGCATTTTACACTGGAGGATCCTAGCATTTAAGAAGGGTAGGAATTCTGATGCAGAGGCAAGAGAAAACCCCACATCCCCTGACTGCCCACTCCCCCTTGACATAAACTCCCACGTAGCTCATTTGAGATGTAAAGGACAAATAATTCTCTTATCTTTTAAACCTTTAAACCAAAGTTCTCACCTGGCTGCCATATTTGGACTGCCATGTCTTTGTGAGGCAAGGTGACCACACCTGACTGTAGAGGGCGCTCTGGCCAACACAGCTCTCTGCTCTTCCGCCTGGGCAGAGGCTCCTGCCTGCCTGCCTGCCTCTACAGTCCTATGAGCTTGCTAGAGAGCCTACATTCAGGTCATGGGCCAGCTCACTCTACAGAGTAGGTTTTGTCCATCTGAAGAGCTGAAAAGGTGTCAGGTCAAGAAATCTAGGTGACACTGATTTTCAACCTTGACTGTTCACTGAATCTGAGGGTCCACCCCTAGGTTCTGGTGGGACAAGACTGAGATGCAGCCTGAGCCCAAGGTGCTGGGACCTCAGGCTTGCCCTTTACCCTAGGGACAGCACAATGTCATCTTTCAGAGAAGCCAGCGTTGCCCTGACATCCAGTCTGCATAATAGAGAAGACTCCGCCTAAATAGAGAAGACTCTGCCCTAGACTCTTTTCTAGAGATGCTTGAGGTCTATCCCAAGTGGTTGTGTGGTCTTGCCATGCTCAGCTTTTGCCTGGTCAAGAGCATGTCGCTCTGACTGTGTGCTGGGGCCAGTGGTGCATGAGGCTGGAATAGAACCTAAGTTGAGACCTCTGGTCACTCCTGTCCTGTCTCAATGTCAAAGAAGCAAACAGTGTCTACCCTACATGATACAGAGTGAAGTTTTGCAGGCCCCAAAGCCCTGGATGGACACAGGAGGCCGAGATTTTAGCCAGTGAGTCCAGCCCCCTCTGTCTGCTTCTGTACTGATAAACTGCTCAGCTGTAAGGGCCACTGTGCTGAGAATCCAGGGCAATGCTCCCACAGGCAAACTCTTTGCAAGCCGGGTGGGGACCAAGATGTTCCTCAATTGGGATGACTAAGGGAAGCAAGTGGCAGGTGCCTGCTTGGTGACATGTGCTGAATCTGTCCATTCCCGACGTCCCTTAGCTCTCCAGGGGCTCTCATGAGATTCCCTGCAGTGTTTGTCAAAGAGGCTGAGGCTTGTAGCGAACACGCTTATGTCTTTGCTGTAGGGGGAGCTCCTCGCTACAGGAAATGATCCATCTCCTCTCCCAGCACCATGCCCAGAGCCTCCCAAATCTGGCATTTCATGTAAGTAGCTGAATTAAAGCACATGTTGGAATTCTAAGTGATGTACACCTTGCCAATGAGCCGGTGAAGGCTTTAAAGACGAGCTACACGGAAGCATGGAGAACAATGCATAGATACAAGATTGCTTGCCTCAAAATCCTGGAAGCCAGTGCTCAAGGTACTCAAGTCATGTCTCAGAACTGCCAGGTGGATTATGTGGACACACCCTTGCTGCCCACCTCTTGGAAGAGGTGACCACCAACAAAACCTCACATCTGCTTTCCCTACTCTGTGTTCTGACTTGGAAGTACTACACATGGCTGGTACCAGGCAAGGGCCGCCCTGGGGGCCTTGTGTCTTTGACCTCTTCCCATGGCCCAGTCTCACCTGGATTGGCTGCCATCATTCTGCCACCACCACCCCTCCCCCGCAATAGTAACAGTTCAGCCAGGAGATTCCCTTCCCCCACCCCCCAGCCCAACCACCAGCCGGCACAAGGCCGACTCTCACTCTCACCAGAACTCTCTGCACCCGCCTTTCCTTCAGGAAGACCTCCGTTCAGGCTCACCTGGGCTGGCTCTCCTCCCCGGCTCACCTTCCGAGGAGGACGGGACCTGAGGGCTGACTCCAGGTCCTGGGCAGACAGCAGCAGTGCAAGGGGCTCTCCCCGTGGTGTCTTCCGGTGGCAGTGGCAGTAGCTCGCTGCCTTCCTGTGGTGTAAACAGGAAACAAGACTGTGTCAAAACGGTAGCCTCCAGCTGTGAGAAAGCGAGGAGTGCTTTGATGAGGGCTGGAGAGCTGCCGTGAAGCCGCCTTCAATGGAAAAGGCACCAGCAGCCAGGTGAAGAGGTCCTCCCCTCCCCCCACACGGCCAGGGTCCCCCCCCCCCCAGCACCTGACATGTCACTCGGCTTACTGCAGCCTAACATCTACAGGAGACCCCAGCTCTCTGTGGTAAGGACAAGAGGCTCAGGCTGTGCAGGCACTTGTGCTTCTTCACTTATAAGTACATGGCGGCCAGTGACACTCCCAGGAGGGCACAGAACCTCGTGGAGTCAGGTGGCAGAGGACATGTCCTTGAGTTAAGGTTGGAACACTCAGGGACACGCCTGTGCACTGCTTTCTCCACCATCTCTCAGGATTAGACCCTCAGTAAGCAGGCTGCAAAGCAAGACGTCCCTGGAGCCCATGCTGGGCTCCTCGCTGTTCACCTGGGCTGCTGTCCCCCACTGTGGAATTGTTCTCCCCACAGGGTGGGATGCAGCCTCAGGTCCTTCCTCAGATAGCCTAGGAGGAGCCGGGCCAGGCACCAGGGAAGCAGGCAGAACTTTGGCTGGTCACCTGGTATAAGCGTGGGGCCAAAAGCACCAGTTCTGGGCCAGAACTTCACCAGAGGAGTGCTCTCTGTCTGTTCTTACATGAAAAGAATGTCTCAGGCAGAAAGTCAGAGGGGAAGTGTTCCTGGGAACGGCCACTCAAGTAGGACACCAGCCCAGAAAAGACAAGGAGGCACCATGAGGCGGGTTCCTGGAGGTCGGGTCGTCTGCAGAAAGAGCCGCCCGGGGCTGAGCTCGGGCTCCGCGCTCAGGCAGCTCCAGAGTTACGTGGTGCTAGGCACGTGGCGGAGCTGCAGCCTTCCTCGCCAACAGGTGGGAGAGAAGGAGAGCCACATGCATCATTTGTGACTAAAAAGAGATGGCAGACGCCCCTGGTCTGAAATGTAACACAGGGACAACAAACGTCCTGGGAAAAGGGAAGTTTGCGACAGCCCAAAATGCATTCACAAGTCACTGCAGTGCCTCAACTTCCCTATCGTAGCACTGAGCTTCAAGAGTGCATTTGAGAAACGCTGGGGCTTCAGCCAAGCTGGAGGAATCTTTGGGTTTCTCCAGCTCATCCTTTGAAAAGGCAAAAGGCAAGGTTGATTGTGATATCTGATGCTTAAACTCTTATCCCGAGGGTGAGCAAGGCTCTCAGCACACCGGAAATATAATTTCACCCAGCAGGAAACTCTGTAAGGCAGCATCTGTCCATACCCACAGCTTGTTGGCATTTGGCTAAGCAGATGCACCTGACGTCAGCCATGCCCACCAGAGCCGCTGCTGTCAGTCTTAAAAGACACAAGCGCACTCGGACTTCTGATCAGCTCATCCAGTGTGGCATCCTCTTCGTGGGAGGTTTTTTAAAATAGCGCATGATGTTAAGTTTGTTTTACATGAGTGTTTCTCTGGCAAGTGTTTCCTGGGACCGTGCTTGGTGGATGAGGGAGGAAGTTGGGAAAGAAGGAAAGGGCTAGAGGTGTGTGATTAAGCACAAAAAGGAGGGATCACGTTGTTGTCTTTAAAATACAAGTGATAGTGGGCACCGATTTTCTAAAAGGGAGAAAAGTGTTGTTCGATTGAGGAAAATATCCCAGAAGTCATTTTGGTTGTGAAGTGTTATAGGAGACGGAGCACGACAAAACTCGAGGGGGAAGTGCGCGGGACCTGTCAGTCACAGGATGCCAGGGCAACCCGAGGACCCGGATGTGGGACTTCTGCGTGAGATGTGGCTGGCCTAAAAGGCTTGGCCTTCTATGAAAGCTGCTATCTGTGTGAACCTGCACAGCAGCCAGTGGCAGTGTTTCTCTGATGCGGCCTATACGTTTATTTTGGCTTTCATCCTCTTCTCTTTATTAGGTCCAAGCTCACTCTGCAGAACAGGTTTCTCCCATGCCTGGTTCCCCTGCACTTTTCAAAAAACCTTTGGCACCATTATTAGCTTGTCTCATCCACTTCTTCATTCGAGGCAAGAAGAACCTGGAATACCTTTGATTGGCGAGCCATTTCTAAATGAATTACCCTGTAACAGAGGTGAGGTCCCCTTGAGTGACAGTGGGTGGACAGATTCAGGGCACATCTGTGGCCACTCAAGAAAGCCCCCAGAACGCTGGGGAGAAGACTTCAGAGGAGCAAGGGAGGGCGAGAAGGGCAGGAGAGAGGACAGGAAGCTGTTCAGTGGGCACAGAGGATGACATCCTCGGAGGGGCCAAGGATATTTCAGGAATGACATCCAGCAGATCACTTCCTGTTTCCTGTGCACTGTAACCCTTTCCTCGAGCCCCCAGCACTGGGTACTGGTATCTGTGCTGCATGGGCTTTGCCAGACAGACTATAGGAGCTGGCTGTGCGGGTCCCATGGGACAGTGAGGGGGAAGGGAAGGGGCTCTGTGCTACCAGGACCCTGGGGATGGTGCCACGGGTAGAGGACAGGAAGGAGGAGGGACAGGTGGCTCCCAGGAACAGCAGCACTGCCTGGCCTTCTCTGCAGTGTTCACTTCATCCTACCATCGGCTTACTTTGGACAGTCCCTGCCCTGTTCTGGCCCCACCTGGCCAGGTGGCCCACATCCCCATCTGGGGACAGCTCCTCTCTTCCCTGTAAGGTCTGGAAGGGAAAGGTAAAAGTCTGGCTTCTCAATGGGCAGGGCCCATTTCCGAGCTATCCTTTGAACTCAGGTCTCAGCCCCAAGGCAAAGGAGGTGCTTGGTGAGGGGAAGAGGGACAGGTCCTCCTGACATCTACCCAGGGCTCTCCAGTGGCATCCTGCCTGTACCCACTTCTTGCTCTCTCTGTGTGTGCCCTCCACAAATGGCACCCTCGCCCAGCTGCCTTGTTCCCACCACTTGGGATTTCAAACCCTTTACTCCCACCGAACCTCAGTGCAGCCTGTCCCAGGGGACCTCCAGAAATATCTGTCTAGCCGCATGGTGGAACAGTGGCCAGGAGACCCAGAGCAGGAATGTGGGCAACTCTTAAGCTCTGCGTGTGTGCCTGGACCACGCCTCAGACTTCTGCAAGGCTCACCTGAGTCAGGGTACTTGGATGGACTTGGAACATAAAGCCCACATCCCAGCAGCCGCTCAGCAGTCTGCCTGCCTCCTGTGAGGAGCCTGACAGAAGGATTGGCACAGTGGTGCATGCTGCAGCCCAGAGCATTAGGCATTTCACATCGTGGCCAGAAGGAGACTTGGCTTAGGGACTCTAGTTCCCCCAAACCTTTAACTAAGGAGAAGCAGAGGCCAATTTCTCACAACATGGGTCTCCTTAAGAAAAAGAGTACCTAGATCCTGTCCCATGAGGTGACTCGCACCGTACAGTGCTGTGCAGAGTCTACCACCTGTCCCCACCACAGGGGCCCTGAAGGACCTGTGCTGTGTTTCCATTCCTGCAAGTCTGATAATGATCCTGAAAACAGAGCCTTAGATTCTTGCCTCTTGTAGGAAGCCAGAAGCCACCGTGTATGACCAGGGCTTCCATTCTGCCTCCACCCAGCTCTGACCCTGTCTGCCGACTGTCTTCCCTGCAGTCCTGGCACTGCCACAATGATGGGAAAACTTGGGCCCCGCCCCTACCCCACTCCCACTCATGCTCAGGAGCAGATACGTGTGGTACAGGAGGGCAGACCCTCTTACCTGGCCACAGGTGAGCAAGCCGTGCCCAGAAGGTCCTGAGGAGTGGTCCCTGTCTTCCAGACTCTTCTGGGGATCACTGTCACTTTTGAAGTATTTTCGGGGTGGAGGCTTAGGCTTGGAGGATGTGGGCTTTCTCACTAGGATCTCGAAGGACTTCTTCAGCCTCAGAGGTGAGTGGCCATCCAGGCCACTGGGCAGGGCGGGGCTCCCCTGGGGCAGTCCTGCAGCCAGGCCTGGGCTGTGTGTGCTGCCTTCAGGACAGGATGGCTGCTGCCCAGCACTGCCACTGCAGGGACTGCCCCCCGGGGACCCCGACATGTAGCTGCTGTCGCTGCTGGAGCGGACCATGGCCCTCTGTGCCCTGCGGAGTGTGGGGGCCGAGGTCTTCTCCCACTCCTTCTCCATGGTGGGCCGCCCATGCCAGCTGCTCTCCAGCCTCTTGACACCTGCAAGGAAACAGGACCCTGGCACTGAGCTCTGGGGCAGTGCTTGGCAGACTTGGCCCACTGTGCTCAGCCTAGGCCACTCTGGGTTTGGATATGAAGAGTGGCATGGTTTGGGAGTTGGGAAAATCATCTGAACAGTATATGGTGGGTGCACAGATGTGCTATTCAGGTCCTCCAACAAGGAAGGCCTGGGTGCCCCAGCAGTCAGGAGCCTGATGGCAGATGGCTTCTAGTGGTTGATCCCTCCAGGGAGGCCTCAGCTGCAGAGTGCCACCTGTGAGGGGCAGCCTCATCCTGGTAGTGGTGAAGGCTGTGTAAAGATCCAGCTGCTTCTGCCAACACTGGCAGCTTCAGCAGGCTGCCTCCGCTACAGAGCTGGCCCAGCTCCACATCACCGCCCCCCCCCCAGCCGTAGTTCCTCTCCTCCTTCCTATAGTGCTTTAGGAAACCTCCTAAGGGATGCTGAACTCCATTGCAAGGTCAGCTTTCTGAGGAGGGAAACAGCCCACAACACTCCACTTATGCACCAGAAAAAGGAAGCCACTAACTCCAGGGTTGCTGAACTTGCTCCATGTTCAGCGTGGTGGAAACTGAGCAGGTGGACAAGACCAAGTAAGTGAGGACAGGTGGAGGAGGACAGGTGGGAAGGTACTTTGCACCTTGTCCCTGGAGGTCGCCATTCTTTCCAGAGGAAGATGGAGCGAGGACCCACCCGGCCTCTCCCTCCCCTCCCCATTCCAGCTCTTCCTCCTGGCTCCCTGCCCCACAACAGCTTCCTGAAGGCATCCACACAGTCCAGAGTTGCCCTCTCTCCTGCCCAAGCGCCCTTTCCTGGGAACCCCAAGGCCTGGACTCCAGCTCCCTTCTTGACTATCTGGAGAGAACCAAGGTCAGCCTAGGTTCAAATCACTTGGAGGAAAAAGGTTTTTTTCTGCCTTTTCCTGGTCATAAAATAATAGATTCTTATCTGATAAAGCACAGTCTCAGAGAGGAAGCTGTGAAAGACCACATCCTCGGGTCTGATTATTCAGAGATGACCACTGTTAACATTCTGGTGACTTTCTCTGTCCGCTTTCCTGAGCATATATATATGCTGGGTGGGTTGAAAAAGGAGCATACAGTTGAGATAAAGTCAGGCTCCTCCCATTTCTCTTAAGGTTGTTGCATCTTTTACACACCCTTGTAAATGTCGGGGTAAATGACTGCTCATTGTTCTGTTGTATGGCTGTCCCATGATCACTTGGCTTAAGCCCAGCAGCTGGGCCTGACCGCCAGCTGGCCAGGTTCTCTGGGCCCTACCCTGTCCCGGGTCCTCTGTACACCACCAGTGTGACTTTGGGTAAAGGTTCCTCTCAGAGCCTCGCTTTTTCCTATCAAATGGATTTGAAAATTAGATATGATGATTTAGTGAAATCATGCTTGAATTAGC
This sequence comes from Octomys mimax, assembly GCA_002564305.1. Lineage (NCBI taxonomy): Eukaryota > Metazoa > Chordata > Mammalia > Rodentia > Octodontidae > Octomys > Octomys mimax. The sequence goes on from NDGM011186908.1 coordinate 12,131, forward strand.
AGTCTGGCATTATAAAAACTCCATATATGTTTGATATTACCACTTCCCAAGCTTTTGTTTTTATATCTGAGGTTCACAACCTCAAATGTGTGTGGGGCAATGTGCATGAAAAAATTTGGTAGATGATAAAGGGAGGGCTAGGGGTTGGGGAAATAGCTCAGTTGAATAAGCCCTTGCCTGGCAAGTGCAAAGGCATGAGTTCAATCCCTAGCTCTGCAAAAATAAATAAATACATAAAACAGGAAGAGTGACTGGACCATTGGGTACCAGATAGTGGCTGCCACATTTAAAACAATTCATATGTAAGTGCCTTAATCTTGTACCTTCCAACCAGAGCAAAAATGTGCACCAATTCAGCTTCGGACTTCTCACTTGCAATTCTTGTCTATGTATCTTGGCCGTCTGTGATAACTATTCTCACATGTTTATGAGGCAGAGAAAGACTTAGTGGCTAAAGCCTGAGCTTTTTTTTGTTTTGTTTCAGAACCAGGGATTGAACTCAGGCCCTTGAGCTTGCCAGGGAAGCACTTATTCTACTGAGCCA